>FIZR01010508.1:0-65807 GCA_900060175.1 Ferrisia virgata | reverse complement strand
AAAAAAAAAAAAAAAAAAAAAAAAAAAAAAAAAAAAAAGGAAAAAGAAACGAAAAAAAAAACAAAAACTTTGACTTAAAAACTAAAAATAAAACGTACAAAAAATATATACAGAAAAAAACGAATAAATTTATAAATGAAACATTATATAGCAAAATAAAAAACTAATACGAATTTAAACATGATTAGTTAAGTCAAAAATGAGATATATACAAGATAATAACTTAAGAAACAAAAAAAAAATATAGAAAAAAAATGCACGTTACCTGCTTTTGAAATATAAAAAAAACAAAAAAAATGGCACCAATGTACATTTAAATCCATTACGATGGATAATCAATGAAAATAACGAAAACATTTAAAAGTGCCAGTCATAATTACAAAATTTCCCACATAACAGACTATTGTTATAAAATAAACTTTTCTCACACTATTTCGTTTTTTTTCAATTACCAAAACAGGAAAAAAAGATCGGTGAATTCGTAAAAAAAATAACATTAGTAAAAAAATTCCAAAGGTTATACGCATATCTTTTAAAAAAAAATAAATGATACTGATTAAAAATTATCATAATAAAATTAATATACACGTTATAAAAACCTAGCAAATAGTAAAGCGTTTATTGGTAACTGATTTTACGGAATTGTAAAAAAAATGTAAATTTTTCAAAATTTCGTAATAGTCTCTTCGTATCATCATCATAATGTTGTCATATTTCTCCAAACTTTCTTTCACTTCGCACGTTACACATCTCATATTCGTATTTTACTCAGTATTGTTACAGTACAGTCCCTAGTTCATCGCCAAAAAAATACGTACAACAACAAATCGAAAAATGAACAATTCCAAATTGTAAAAACAAAAACAAAACAAAAACAAAACAGAAACTGATACATTAAAGCGTTGTATATTTCTTTTAACTTTATATTATAGTATATTAAAGTATAAAATTAAAATCGTTAATCCGAAGAAAAAAAAAATAATGATCAACTGTTATCTTAAAAAATATAAGAAATATTATCGATGAAACGAAAAAAGGAAAAAAAAACTAAACAGTGTGAACACAGACTCGCATTGTACAGTTTATCATAAAGAAAATAAAACAAAAAAGAAAATAAATGAAAATAAAATGTAACGAAGAAAACAAAAAACTTTACTCGAGGTACACTGGACTATAAATTTACAAATAAAAATAGTACTAGATTAATATTCTATCGAAATAGAATAGTACAATTATGATATATACAGCTGACGACAAAAGGTTCGCATATCCACACTTCAATTGTTTTGTACATCACAGTATAGGTCATAGCAGTTTGAAAAAAAAAAAAAAACCTAAATAAGCACTTCATCACAGCGGATAAACTACCAATAAAATACATTATAAATCCGATAAAACCGAAATACCTTTCACAAACGATATCTTCATTACAATGAATTCATTCGAGGGTAAAATTTTTAAGAAGTACAAATTTACGATTAAAACATGCCAAAAAAAACCTACAAGACATTTTGAGATTAAATTGCATCTCAAAAATGTTTTTTCGATCGAAATTTCCAATTAGGAAGCCGAGATTAAAAATCATAATAATTATTACTTCGAAAATATTTTCAAATTAGATATACGAAATATAATGTATCTATAGTATAATTTCTAAGTTGTTTTTTTCTTCTTTTTTTTTTTGCATTCTCGATGGCATAAAATTAGACTTAAGAAAAAACTAATTTCGCAAAAATAAATCTAAGTTTCCAAATTTGTAGGTATTTACAAAAAACGAAAAATAATTTTCAGAGTAAAGTCAACGAAAAAATTATCGTTATTTTCCCCGAAGACAACAAAAATATAATCGAATAAAATAACCTCTTTTATAACATAAAAATATATTATATATATATATATACGCCTACATAAAAAATAGAAAAAAAAAAAATTATAACATAGCGTTCAGGTACATACGAAATGTAATAAAAAAAATTTTTTCACATTAAAAATAACGTGAAAATCGTAAAAATAATTGTAAATTCACGTTATTGGCTGTGGAAGACTTACATTAATATCACAAACAGCTCTACCCTAATCATTATAATAATATATCATAAAATTAAAACTTAATAAGATATATCAATATACTGAACACTGCATTATGTATGGTATTAAACTCGTTATATTTCCGACTTACTCCTACCTTTTTTTACTCGTGTATCGTGTACTAGTATGTTTCATAAAAAAAAAAAAAAGAAAAAAGAAAAAAAAAATATAAAAAAAAGAGACTACAGAAGACTCGAGCCAACTCTTCGAGGTGGTATTTTTCGGACTAGAACTACAAATACGCGAAGAATATTTCTAATCTAAGAAAAAAAAGAGGAGAGAGACTCTTAGGGTGCAAATTTTCATTAAGACTGAAGCGAAGATACCGTTTGTGAATTGTGAAAAAAAAAATATAAAAAAAATAGGGAAAGGGGAAAAAACAAAAAAAAATTGAGCTTAAAACAGTCTTACGAAAACAAATAACAAAAATACATAGTAAACATACGAAAGGAGAGAAAAAAATCGAAGAAAAAGACAAAAAAAATAATAAAAATAAACATAAAGGAAAAAAAAATAAAGAAGAGAAAAAAACAAAATACAATGACGAAGCTGCGTTAATATCTGGACGCGGCCGCACATCGTCTCAACTGCGACAACGTACTCATTAGTCTTTCTTGTTGGCATTTCAACGCGGCAACTTGAGCTTGTAATTTACAATCGGTATGGAACAATTCGTCGCAGTATCCTTTCGCTTCTTGTAGTATGGAAACTTTGGGCGCTCTGGGTTTATCGTAAAGTTTAGGTATGAGACGTCTGAGCTCTTCGAACGACTGACGCATCTCGATTCGTCGAACTTGCTCGTTGGTATTATGCAGATGTCTTTCGGACGGTGAAAATACGCGGCCGCCGGAACTAGTTTTTCTTCTTTTTGGCGTGCTCGAATCTTTGGCCGGTAAACGCACTTTTAACAAACCGGTAGTCGAGATGGCCGACGATGAGAATTTCGTAGAATCGTTGCCCAGGCCGCCGATGCTGCCGCCTTTGGCCGACGTCAATGATATTTTAATTTTCGTATCGCTATGATGATGATGATGATGGCTCAGATCGCTGTTCAATTTATCCTTCGAATAGGGCAACTTTCGTTTTCGATTTCGAGCCAAGTTCTTCCGCTCCTTGACTCCGCTGCCGACCGTCGATTTGATTTTATTCTCTTTTTCGCGATGCTTCGTAACCATTTCGGCCATCTTTAGCTGACGTTTCAACTGTTCAAAGTATTCTTTTTGTTCGCGATCCAATTCGCTGCATTCGTAATCGTTTAATATGGTCGAATCGCTAAGCAAATTCACGTCGTCGTCGTCTGTAAGCAAAAAAAACAAAACGGAAAACCCGACATAGTCATTTCGTTCTCAAACAATCAAGAATAAGAAGAAAAAAAAAACATGCGTCCGTAATCTTCATCCTTGCCCCCCCCCACTTTTTTTTACTTTTTACTTTCTTTTTCGAACCACACCCGACGACGACGAGCGAGCGAACGAAGAAAAATCTCATTTCTTTTCGAGACTCGCCGCCGCAGTATTGTACGTCACCACGTCCGCCATCTAATGGGTGAACTGAACGAGTTAAAAGTATGGTGAAGAAAAAAAAAAAAAAAAAAAAAAAAAAAAAAAAAAAAAAAAAAAAGGAGGTACGAATAGGAAAAGCGCTATACAGAGGTGCACGTAGAGAAAATTCCTATGCAGACGCTGCGCGTTAAAGGACTTTGAACCCGGTGCAGACCTCTACACCCCCTTACCAGTACATTGCCCTCGAATTGACAACCTCAGCCTGTCTGGTAAAGGTCTTCCTTCACAAATCCCATTACGTTACACACTACGTACCCGTTGCTCGCTCTCTCACACTCGGCTCTTTCGCTCCTCTCGTCATCGTTAACAACACTACCGGGCGGCGTCTTTTGAACGCCCTTACCACCACAAGCACACAGGCAATCATCCCTCTCGCCTCATCTGAGCCGGAGAAATACGAGCTTTTGGCGTTCGCCGTGTACTTTACTACCGTAAATTTATCGATCCCTTTTTTCGCTAGTAGTCGTCGTACCGCGCTTTTTCCTTTTACATTTTCTCACCGGCTACGCCAGCGCCTGTACATCAGCAAATTCCACGTGCCACGCCCTGATGAAAAGCGCGCCAAAATCTCATGCCGGCTTTTCACCGACAATTCCGCCAAGTTTGTATTTTACCGCGATTTTTCAACATGCCTTCATTGTAGTTCGGTACTGTTCGAACGGAATTTTCATCGTTTATTCGCGACTATCGTGATATTTTCTATGTGTAAATTTCTTCGATCATTTCGCGTATTAATTTTCAATCCCCTTTCGAGTGATATGACGTCCAAGTTGGTACTAAGATTACTAACAATTAACGAACAGATACGACCAATGTAGAGCTAACATTTGCGAGACATAACATTGGAATTATCATTCTACATTACGTATTAGTTGTAGCGTTGAAAATAAAACCGAAATACGATCCACTTGAGCGTACATCCGTAAGAATTTATCCTAGCCGGCTTTTACTTCCGATAGCTAGTTCTTCATACATATGTACCATGTACATTTGATATCAAAGCTCGACGACCGACGCGACAACGACCAAGACGTTATGAAAAATACCTATAGCTATGTATATATATTTCATATAATACAATGGTACATATCGTGTACAATGTACTTACGTACGTATGCAAACATATAGCCTTGAATAAGGTCTACACGACTGCACGTACCTCTACCGATACGTACACGTTTGCCACCACTCGTCGATGATGGTTGTTCACTTGTAAATACGTATGTCGTATACACACCCAAAATAACAAGCCACTTACGAATTCACCTTTTCGGCAATGACGAAGACCAACACCATCGGCCATAATAAACGTGTACAGTGTACACCTATATAATACCTACACCTTGTACCAACGCTGCTATATTCACCGACTCGCCCTCCTGCCCCAAACACAACCAATCGTCTATTTAACAACTTCGCTCTTCCATTCGATATCTTTACGTCCGTCCGTCGACGACGACGACGACGACGCGAGCAGAGTTTAATAAACGATGAGAAAAATAATAAATCGTAGGTACGCGTCTCAAATAAAGCAGATACGGGCTAATTGCGTAATTTCCCAAGCAACAGACAGGTCGAAATACTCGCTAATAAATTGTCACTTAACATACTATGCCATTCACTGCCAAGCAATAACGTTTAAGACGTGCAAAAAAAAATATTAGGTACTTGTGTACCACCTCCTATTACTAGCTCGCTGATCGATGGCTGAAAAATGTAAAATTTAATCTAAACAGAGATGGAAAAACCGCGCGAAAATATCGTTTATCTAGCGCGCTCTCTCTCTCACTGGTCTGGTCGTGTCTTTGGTTGGCCAATACAACAATATTCTTCGGCATACCATCGCGAGCACATGACCAGCCACCTCCAAACACACAGGTACATGTTCACTCGTCCAGCAAACAGGTTTCGCGCCGCGCCGGTCATGTGGTGTTGAAAAAAAAACCATCGTAGGTACTCGCATGCAAACGTTCGACCACTGGTATCGTCTAAAATCTCAACTTATTTCTCATATTAGAATTTGCTTACAAGAGACCGTTGAATCGGAAAAAATTAATCCAAAAAATTCAAAATTTTCAATACTAATCAGAATGAGAAAATGTTTTAGCCATTTGCCAGATTTTCCCAGTCGTATTGTCAAAGAAAACTAGGATATTGTGTTCTATCAACTCAAGATCAAAGGCTCAAAGGTTGGAGGGAGGAAGCAGAGGATAGGGGATGCAACAAAATTTATCCTCGGGTCGTAGAAGATTATTAATAAAATTTTCGAGCACTTCATCACTTTTAAAAATATGCATCTTTACTACAATTTCTTTACTTTTTTTTTTTTTAATCGAAAACAGATTATTTTATTCCGTTCGATACAGCTCAAAACGGATCAAATTCAGGCAGTGAGCTTAGAATAGCCGAAAAAATTGAGTTTCTCGCGTAACCCCGTCCCCAAATTCAGCTAGAAGTTAGAAATTTGATATGGATTCGGTCCTATTGCACCCCCTTCAGTATTTTTTCATGATTTTTGAGCTGTTTTTTTTTGAGTTTACGCCGAACATTGCTTCCTTTAAAATTGAGTTGAAATTTAGCATGGAAATTTACTAATGATTATAAATGGGTCTTTCGGAGGTTCAGCTGTTCTTACCTATTGCACTCTTTCACAGCTCCGAGAAAGTAATTTTTGTAATGATCTTTGCTTTTTTTCTAGTTTGATCTTAATCAAGCATCTCTCCTCAAATTGAGCAAGAATGTTAAACTTCAGCATAGAGATTTGTGAATGTTTCAAATATGCAAGCCAGTATGGATTTTACGTGGTTAAATCCTTCTCCCCTCTCAAAACTGAGACTTTTGCATCATAGTGAAATTCTTTTTAAAAAAAGTTGTCTCAGTGGTAACCAAATTTTCAATTTTTTGAAGAAATGAAAGAAACTACCTACGAATATTTAAAAGGTCACCCCCCCCCCCGTCTAAGTTATTGGTTGGCGGGAGGAACGCTGAAATGATGTCAAGAAGTCAGATCAGGTACGAACACAATGAGGGCGAAAATTTTGCATAATATCAAGAATAAGAGGGATCAAAAAATGGGCATTTTTTCGAGGGAACGCAGCAATAAATTTTTTTGAGTCAAATTCTAAAAAATAACAATTTTAATTAGAAAACCGGTATTTTTTACTCGAGATTGCGAAAAAAAGTAACTTGTGAGAGGTAAAAAGTAACCGAAGTGATTTTCCTCGTGTAAATAGTAATAATAAGTAACTAGAATGGAAAAAAGTAACCTTTCTTCGATGCTTGCATCATGAATCTAATATTTACCCAAGATTTACGACTAAAATTGTAAAAATCCTTCATTTCTTGCCATAACTTTGATAAATGCATTTCTGATACATGAAAAAATTCTATGCTATCAAAGTTTTGCCCTCGTTTCGTTTGGGCCCAGTTATATATCTTCCAAATGCTTGATCTTTAGAAGTTGTAATCCAGAAAGGTTCCTACTGCCCAGAAAATTCTGGAACACCTCCGTAACACATTTCAAGCTACCCTACTAATCAACCACTACTCCAACGCTTCACAGTGATTCAGAAAAAGTATACCAAGTGGTTGCTATTCTCTACTTCATAAATAAAACAATTCACGTAACTTTCGACATTTTACAAAATAAAAAAAAATTTAATCATCCGAAACTTCCGATGCTTCGTAATTAAAAACCAAAATAATACGAGTGAAAAAAAAGCAAAAACACAAAAAGATTGCAGAAATTCGTACAAATGGTGAAAATTACGAGACAGGCTGGCGACCGATACAATCAATTTAAAGCAAGACAAACAAATCGAATAAGTCTCTACTTTGTAAAAGAACATCAGGGAGAACGTAACTACCTGCAGGAAAAAGTTGCTATTTTTCCTTGAAAACATTTCAATAGAAATAGGGGTGAAAGTTTTTACAAACTTTATATTCTTTCTCTTTATTTCGTTTTTTTTTTCTAGCGCCATTCTCTTTTAGAAACTTCAGTTTTGTGATAAATCCAGTCTCCCATCTCGTATCAACGGCATCATCTTCTTCCACTCGACAACTTACTGAAACGTAATATCGATGTTTTCGAGTAGGTATCCGTAGTAAATCAGATATTACGAACTGAACTCGACGATAATTTGAAAAATCACAACCTCCTCCCCTCCTCTTATCGTTATCTCGCAAAGCACATACCACCAAACGATCGAATAAATTCGTTACTTAATTGAAATATCCGTTTCGAAAATAACATCGTACATTTTACATCCAATGTATAGCAGCACTTCATTTATAGCTACCACCGCAGCAGCCTAGCTGTCGCATTAAATTTAATCCACCACTCCTCATCCACCTAATCCGTATACCAAAAACACGCCCGAAATGTCACCATTAACAATAAGAACGCTATATAATCCTACAACGATGGGTAAATCTCATTAATCGGGATGATTTTCAGCGAAATATACGGCGGCGGCAGCCTACGTGTACACATGTAGCACGTACGTACACATCTATATCTACCTCTTCGGCAAATCATTCTCGATACCGTATCTTCTATAGAGCAAAAAAAAGGGGAAACCGGAAAAGTGGCACACTACACTAAATGTAGGTATAATTTTCTCGGTCCGTGTGTGGAAAAATGAAAGAAAAACCAAAAGACACGCAATCAAGCATCGAAACATGGCGATACAAGGGAGAGAAACCTCTTGTTCATTATATCTTCATAATGGAAGCATTTCGAGTACGTACCACCTCGAAACGTACGTTTTCTTTCATCTCGATTATCGTAGTTCACAAATTAAACAAAACGCTGGCGAACTTCAATCAAAGAAGGAAAAACTAATCAGGGGATGCATCGTAAACGTATTGTGTACCTACCAACCTAGCTACTACCCTTCGTCGAACAAAATACTGCTACTACTGTACTATCGTCGATAGTCAGTCGTATGATAAAAATAAACGAAACTATGAAATATAAAATCATTCACCTACATCGTAAAAATCTACAGATACGTGAAAAAATTATTCGAAAAAATAAAATCGTTCCAAACACAAGCCATATCATAGTACGTAGTACATAAATATCTTCTAATCATAATATACTTGACACGAAATTAGTAAAAAAAATAAAAATAAATAAAAACTCCCTCGTAAAAAGAAGAACGTGATAAAAGATCAGATATCAGTATCGAGTCAAAGGTTCGTCTTAAAAACCATATAACCGTAATCTGGCACGTAAAAAATTTGGAAAAAAAAGAGCCTTACTCTTTATCTTAATTGACACCATATGGTTAATGTGGTTATCTTTCCGACAAGTATCATATATACTTTTACTATGTACCATTGTACCTAAAAACCTCTACGTATATGTTCGAACACTTTTGGTTTTCAGTCGTCTACACCACCAATCACGCGAGCAGACCGAGATAACCGAATAGTACAGCAGGGAATAATACTTCCAATTACCAGAGGGATGAAAGAATACAGAATAGAAAAATAAGACAAAATATGTCGTACAACGTCAGGTAGGTATGAGAATTAGAAAAAAAAAAAACAAAAAACAAAAATTACTCCTCGCAACACACTAACATAGTGAGGAAAAAAAAGGAAACCACGAAGAAGCCATTCGCCAGTAGGTAAGGTACGCAGCTCATTACGCAAAAGTACGCAACGTACAAAAACCGAACGAGAACCTGGCTCCCCACCGCCCTTGTCACACCACCACAATCCGGCTAATTTCCCTCGACAACTTGAAATTGCTTTTCCGCACCCCGAGACCAGAAGAGAGATACGTCGCGTCGGGTCGGGTCGGACCGGGCCGGGCGTGCGCGTATGTGTATTTTCGCGGAGGAGTTAAAATTAACAATTTCACGGGGTAACCGCATCGCGGGATAACTGAGAAGGAATACAATACGCTCGTCAAGGCGTCAAGGTCAATGGCAATGACCGATGACGAGGACATTTCACGGAATAATTCACCGTAAGGGGGACGGCGCGAGGTAACCGTGCGGTGCGACACGGCGTACGGCGGTGACGGGAGGGCTCGACGACGACGACGACGACGGAGGTAATCAGCACACCACTCTTGTACCGCACGCTACCGTTCATCCGAGCCTTCAACGTCGATGACGACTACGAATCCGCCGCGCACAGGCACACACACACACACACAGAACGATGCTGCTGCTGGAAATTCAAGACAGCGTCAAGGCTACTCGTCGGTCGTCGGTTACTCCGGCGCGGCGGCTGGCTGCGGGATGGATTGCGGGTACACGGTACACGGCTACGTGACGTCAGGCTCGATTTTTCGTGCCGGCTACAGCCGAGTTGCGTCGCGTCGAGTCTCGTCGTCGCACCCGCCGCCTACAAGGCCTCCTCATCCTCGGTGGCTCATTCCATCATCACCGGCATCGTCGTTCATGCCGGCTTCTCTTCGGTTTCGCGCCATTTTTCCAAAACGTAACGTAACGTAACGCGCGTATCCTTTTTCACTTTCCCGGTGAAGCGAGGCCGCCCGGCGAATTTTCCTCTTCCGTTCTTCTTTCCACACGTTGTACGAACCAGCATCACACCTCAACGCCGACGTTAGCGTAACCACGAGAGTTTACCCAGTGTTACCAACGTGTGGCCGTGGAACGTCAGTGTAGCCGAATTTAGTTCGGCGATTCGAAGTAGGTACTTGAATTTTCGCGCCCTTTTTTCCACAACTAAATCATTTTCTACGGTTTTGCTTTCAGCCAGCAGCCAGATAGATACAGTTTATGAACGAGGAAAACACGTTAACACGTCCGGTCGTCACAGTGACACAGATTTACATACTTCTACACATCTTTCGTGGCCACCTTTACTCGCCAGTGTTCCAGTTGTCGTCATCCTTCGCTCTTTTTACCGTCTACCGTGATCGTTAAGTCGATTTACCTTGTTTATTGTTGGTACAGGAAACCGTAATGTGAAAACAACCGGTAATTTTTTACCGCAACGAAAAACTATACATTCAATACAGCAAGGCAGAGGTTTTGAGAAATTCTCCTTCACGTCGATTTTTAAAAAAGGCATTTCCGACTCTGGAAAAGGCTATTCAAAGCTTTATACTTGTGATATTTAACCCAGTTTTGATATCAATTTTCAGATTGAAAATAGCTAAGAATCGACCAAATTTCAACTTTTTTTCGACTTGCAGTCAATTTCATCCATTTTCTTCCTTACCTCGCAACTAAAACCCGCTGCTAATGATTTGTAGAATGAAATAGGCCCGGATAAAGAGGGACGAGGGGGGGGGGGTAGTAGCCCTCTTAACTTTTTCAACAGTTCAAAGCTTCAGTCTGAGAAGAAAGAAAAGTGTTGTGCATGAAAAATGAAAAAGTTTTCACTCTCCTTTTTTCTCTCCTCAAGTTTTTCTTTCATAAATTCGATCAGATATGTCAGCGTGAAGTTGAAGGTATCTTGGAATGGAAAATTCTGCTCAAACGTAAACACACTTGGGACCTACACTTTCCACAGAATGTGTAAATTGGACTAAATTTTGCCAAAAATACATTCTTCAGTCATTAAAACTGTTCCTCCCTGCCCGAAATTTTCGTCCACGCTTTGCTCCTGCATACACAATCTTACCACTACAACTATTGTTGTTGTTCATGACGGAGAAAAAACAGAATTTCAGCCAAGAATTATATACTTGCAGTTGACATTTTTTTTTAACTTCTCACCACCTACCTGAAGGTGTTTTCACGTGCTCACTAAATGAATAGGAAATTATGCTCGGGAGCGGGAAGGGATAGGGGAGGGGTGAAAAACCAGAGGACATTAAGCTACTATCAGTTTAGGACCTAAAATTTGAGTCGAATTTTTGGAAATTTTAGAAAACAACGATCAATAAAAATTCACTCAATTCATTTTCAAAATCTATTTTTTTTTCAGCGCGCAAATTTCGGTTTCAATTTATAAAAGCCAGATTGAAAAGTATACCTATAGTACAAATTCCACCTTACCCTTCGGATACATTTCCAGATAAACTGTTTCTCGCTGATAGTATCAAGAATTTTCTAAATTTCATCATATTTTTCAGTAAGAAACTAACCCAGAATCCAATCAAATTTAGAATTTATTCCGAGTTTTGGCACATGAAATAGAACGCCTCCCCCCTCTCGCCATTTCAACATTCCACATAGAAAAAAATTTCTAAAATACGAGTAATATTCAATTTCCAACATTTTCAGGCTACAAAAATCTTTCAAAAAAGATTATCTGAAAAGAATTTCATCAAGTGCCAAGTCAGCTTTTCGAGCTAAACTGAAGAAGCTAGCTACGTAATTCGCTATAAAAAGATAACGAGACCGAGACCAAGACCAAGACCGAGTCAGAGGTAGGCATAATACTGTGCATCATACAATGTGAAAAATTTGCGTAATTTGAAATATGTGCACATGTACGACAACGTACGAATACATACTTCCATTAATACACTTGACGCGTACGAGTATGAAACGGACGAACGCACACCCATATTTACCCCTCTATTCCCCCTACATACGTCATAATTCTTGGTACACTTTTATTTAGACGCTGACCTTGAGGTTTTCAATATCTTATCATGCACATACCGAGAGATGACCAAGAGCCATTGCACTCTTAACCGGTCTGCTTCGTTAACATGTGTGTGTGTATGTGTGTCCGCGTCGCCTCGCCTCGCCTCGCCTCGCCTCGGTCGTAGTCTTATTCATAGTCATAGACGTCGTTTTGGTTTGGTTCATTCCTAAATGAACGACTCGGCGAATATAATAAAAGAGGGACATAAGCAGAAGAATAGAGAGATACGTACACTTATCATCGCTACGACCTAGCCCCTTGCTGCTAACATGCAGAGTAAGGGAAAAAAAGAACGCTTATCGTGAAAATTTCCCACGAGATAAGAGAGCAGTAATTTCGCGTCGCGTCGAACTTGCTACGTATATCGTTAGAATGGAATTTCGCGCCAAAAATTTAGAGGTACCGTTTAGGTCGAGAGAATACCTTGTACGGTGCACCACCATCACCATCACTACTACCACCAAATGGTACTAAGAATATCGCTCGATATTTTCATTGCCATCGACGACGACGACTACGAATTGCCTAAAGTTAAGCAATCTAAAATTTCAAGTCTGTTACATGCTTCAACACTGCTATTTAAGCCTTATATACGTATAACCGCTGTACGCAATACTGCGTACGCAACGTGGTCCGATCGATTCATTCGTCGAATTACGGTGTACGGTACGGTACGTACGCGGAACTTCCGACAAGAAAACGATGACGATAACGGTGACGACGACGACGACGACGGCAATGGAAGCCGCTGCCACCGTCCAAAAAACGCACCAACCTACGCACCCGCCAAAAAAAGCCGACCCATAAACGAAAAATTTCACATGGCTGTAAAAGCTGCCGACGATCGACAGTGACGGTAACGGAGGAAAATTCCCTACCGACTGGTAACCTAGGTAACGTCCGAGCGCAGACTGAGCGACGAGTAGAGCCGCCGTTATACTCTCTGCACTCTTCACCTCGATCAAAAGCCCTATATCCTTGGGACTTACGTTAAAGTCTATTACGTCGTATTACGTAACACGTCTGTGCACGTAAAGGCACTACACACGCTGTCATATTCACACCGCCGCAATATTGTACAATGCACATCTACATCTACATCTACATACACATATGCCCCCATAGGCAATAGCCCTAAAACTTCGCTAGCTCGAATTGAAATTCAATTGTACGAAATTTTACTTCATATCTTCTGTAGTAGACATACATAGACATTAGTAAAGCTAGATCTACGTACGTATATCTTCATCGTCTCAGCTTGACGGCATTTTTTTTTTTTGCCAAGTTGTCTGCGCCATTTGCACGTGCATTGCCTACGGGTCTAAACGTGCGCATTCGACCCTATTATCAACACTGCAGTGCGTACACGATATACGATACACGAGAGCTCGTATACGACGTACATATGTCGATGTCGCCAAGATCCAACAACACAGACTACGACGAAGAAGACGTAGCGAACCGAAAACGAGACAAAAAAAAAATCCTGTACAGAGCGCGTTTGTCACTGGCAATCGAGTAGCGAAATTCATCATCACGACGACGACGACGACGACGACGCACCGGTACGGATACGAGTCGAGTAGTACGTCTTATATAGATTTCCAAATGCAGCCAAAACCAGTTCAAGTGGTCGCGAAAAAAGCGAACAAAAAAAAAAAACCGCTTCACGGTCGCGGTACCGTAAAAAGCCAACGAGCCAGCAACGTCTGAATGCGTGTGCGGTATGCGGCTTCGGTATCGCATCTCATTGGCCAAACTGCCTCTAAGTCTACGTCTGCATCTACATCTACCTCTACAGATCTTCCTTTTCGGAGGCCGCTAAGAGAGACCAACAGTCGAGAGATAATGTTTTACGACGAGCTCAACGGCCAGCTTTAGTTTAACAGCCGCGCCGCACCCGTCCAAGGTCGCCAACAAATTACACGTTGACGCGATCGTAAAATTTTTTTTCGCAAATTCTCAGACGGCGTGAAAGTATTATACTCTTCCTCGTCGGCTACGGCTCGTCTCACCTTCCATATACCACCACCACACGATATCATTACCATACCTTACTCAACTGCATCAAACGCACACTCAACTGAAACACAGCGCCTCGCATTGCTGACTCTTAAATCATCGAGCAACTATTCAATTATTCGCACAATATCATTCACTCGGGTTCAACTTCAAATGACAGCGAGAATTTGAAGAAAAAAAAAACTGCCCATAAAACTCTCCCTACGTGTCTTATCGTACTCTCTATTTTTCATCAGCTCATCCGCACCACTTGTAATATGAATTTTCAAACAGTCGCATTTTAATTGCCGTATATAAAAATTTTTACGATATTTTCCTTTCAAAATTGCCATATTTGGTTTTCATTTGGCTAAACGAGCATTGGAGTTGGTTATGACCTACCGTAACGTGATGAACGATGTACTCATTCGAATGAGGTGATCACAACGATGTGTTTTGTATGTGATACTCGTGTACCAGCGTAGACAAGGCTGCCAGTATGATTATTTAAAAATCCCTACGACGTCTTCAAAAAAGCTGTAGAAAAAACCTTAAGACTTGTTTTACCTGCAACGTAATTTACGGTTAAAAACAAGACATCACTTGGCAATCTACTAGTAATAACTAGGTAACTACCTAGTAATTATTCGGAAATTCCCTGGTAATAACAAGCCAATTTTCAGTAATTACATAGCAATTTACCAGTAATGACTGGACAATTTCCTAGTAATTACTAGGTAATTTACCGATAGTTACTTGACAATTTACCGGTAATTACTTGGTAACTTACCAGCAGATACTAAGTAATTACTTGGTAATTTACCAGCAGATACTAAGTAATTACTTGGTAATTTACCAGCAGATACTAAGTAACTACTTGGTAATTTACCAGCAGATACTAAGTAACTACTTGGTAATTTACCAGTAGATACTAAGTAATCACTTGGTAATTTACCAGTAGAAATCACTTAGTAATTAACCGATAATTATTTGATGATATACCAATTTATCAGATCTAATAAACGGTTTTATCAAATTTAAAGTAATGTTTTACAAAATTTCCTGTAATCTGTTTAAAAAAAAAAATCTGAAGAAAAAACAAAATACCAAGTATAAGGATTAATCCATAGATCTGGCAGACTAGAGAGTAGAATATGCTGGATACTGGATAGGGTAATTCAAGTACACTAATCTTAACAACAACCCTTATTCGTAAGAAAATTAACATGTATCCGGCTATCAAGACTACAGAACCGATAACGTCGACGTATCCGAAAAATAAAAACTAACCCTTCGAATTTTGTAGTCGCGACAGCGTTTACGAGCTGAATTCGAAATAAACAACACTTCACGATAAGCGGTAATTCGACATTTCATCAAACAAACTTCCTATCCTCTCTTTTACTTCGCTGGATCATGAAAACAATTAACACTCTAACAAAATATAATTATTTGGGTGGTCTGTAGAGGGTGGTGAAGAAAGATACGCTTCTGAAGCATCCGGTTCCACTGTCAGCCTTATCTATTCTACGCTGAAAAACTTACTCTTTTTTTTGTCTCCTTTCTCAATAGAGCCCAAACGCGCATCATCTCCTCAAACAAAAGCCTTCATATGCATGCATGCATGCATGCACACACACACACACTTACATATAACAGTCCGCGCCACAAGCTAACCGAATGGTAGGTATTTTCAGCAGCAGAGTAAATATATATCTACCTAGTACCTACACTGAGCTACGTTAGCAATCTATCTATTTTTACTCACAAAAACCTCACACGACAGGATACTCGACGTTCTATTTCAATTTAATATACGAAACCAACCAATACACCGAGTACTTTGTGAGCCACCTGCAATAACAATGAATTTTTCGCGCACCGACTAACATCAGAACACATATAGGTAGTAGGTAGCTAGGTACATAAGTGCGAGTATTTCTCTACGCGTAGAATAGATAGCAAACGAGTAGCAGTGAAAACGCAGAGTGGAAGAGATGAAGATGGTTCGCGTTTTTCGGATATTTTTAGTCGTCTATGTTCCTTCGCTGCCGAGGGCATTCGAGCTATATATAATAACTTCGTATTAGTGCACTTTTTTCTTCTTAACGCAAGGGTAACTCGAATGTATACCATATTATTCGCAAAATAACCTGCTATTATTTCTGCTAAGGATCCTGGGGCGCGGAGCAGCGCGGCGTGAGAAATTGCAAATGCACTCTTTTGTAGGGTAACGTAATATACGTAGCCCTATTTATCATTATATTCCCTATTAAATGTAAAATAACTTCGGACGTTATATGTATTATGGTAACCCTCAGTTTCACGTAAAGTAAAATAAATGAAGAAAGGAAATAATAAACCTACATGTAGTACAAGAAGCCCTGTTTTCATCAATGTAAACATAATGTAAGAACTGGAATTTACAAAATTGAAAGTCATTCGGAATCTAGAATGGCCTCTAAGGTCATTTTTTTCAACAAAATCAATCAAAATTTGAAAAATGACCGTAACTGGTACATTTCTACTAATAAACCAACTCGTCGAGAAGCTAACCAACGAAGCTGATTCTTTTCAAAACTCGAACAATTTTCTTAGCACGATAACGGACCCTTTTCATGTCGAATTCATCTATCCACACTTATCATATTACCTTTTCCTCGTTTTCCAAACTACTATACTTATACTACCAGTCATTCGAATTAATCGTTCATTTTAATGCCATCTGTTTAGATGAATGTACAATTCACGATAGAGAATTTTTCCATCGTTCAACGAATCGATCATTAAAATAGATCTTGTTATCATTAACTCGTATCAACAGGTTACTCATTCGCGTGCAGACGAGTTACTTTTTATTTTTCATCGAAATTGGTGCAACGTGAAAATGGTCTCAACTTCTCGAAAGTTAAGATAACTACTTACCAATTGAAAAAAAAAAAATCCCACTTGAGCCAAGTACCCTTCCTACCTCGATACATCTGGTATCATATTTTTAAAAACTCGATTACAAATACGGTTTTGCGATAACGTACTCGCAGCACGACACGACGTAGTATTTCGAAAAAAAAAATGACGTATTATTCAATACTCGATCGCTATATTCGCGATAACAGAACCAAAATTTACGCGCAAAAAAAATTATCTCGAAATTGATTTTCATTTTTCAAAGTTTAAACAAATCAACAATGAGGAAAAGGCTCAAGGGCGTCCTATGTAACCCTTATGGAATAATCCGCGCTACTGTACGGATCGCCGAAAAGTAAACAGGGAAAATGGATGAGCGAGATAATACACTTTTTGCAATAAAGTCCGGATGAGAGAAAATAAAGGTATTTGAAACCATATCGATCTGTTTAATTTAAAAAAAAAAAAAAAAAAAAAAAGGAAAAAAAACCAAAATTTTTTTTTTTTTTTTTTTTTTTTAATTTAAAAAAAAAAAAAAAAAAAAAAAGGAAAAAAAACCATAAATTTTTTTTCTATTCTTTCTTATTCTTCCGCAATAGGCATATCATACACATGAATGGAGAATAAAATAGTCCAAACTATCATAAATTTTGGGGGAAACAGAAAAAAAATTTACAACCAGATAGGAAGAGAATAAAAAAAAAGGTATCATCTAAGCCAAAACAACAATATAAAGACTTTTTCAAAAACCAAATCAATAAATCACACTACACAAAGTAAATGTATAATACCAACAATCGCATTGTTGTTCCAGCCTTTCCTAAGAATACCAGAAAAGAAAAGGTCTACCCAAAAAAAAAAAAAAAAAAGAGATCCAATCCCAAGAAACCCATAAATACTTTCAACCAGTTTATTCGCGCGGCTACAATTTAGGTAGTTGATGAAAAAAAAAACCAGTTCGATGGTGTAAAGCGAAAGAAAAAAAACCGCACCACTGTCCAACGGTACACTTCATCTCGTCCAGGATCAGCAACCGGTTCGATTGTTGCAAGTACACTGGAGCCGGCAGCTAGACCACGCAAAAAAAAGCCATTGCGGGGGCGAACAATGTACTCTCTCGGAACAACGGTTCATTGTGAACGTCTGTGTATCTCTATCTTTTTCTCTCTTGGTATGGGTATGGCGTGTGCTCTTCTAACAATCACGTTGAAACCACACGACCACTACAACACACACACACATACATAGGAAGGAAAGGAAAGAAAAAAAAACTCCAAGATCATTTCGATCATCGAATCTCATTACCATCGTCAGCCTACGAGACGCCGGCTGCCGCCATTGTCTGACCTACTGATCTACAATGCTAAAATGCCAAATGAGCCGCGTCTCAGTTCTATTCCTTTGCTGAGTGAGATATTGTAATTCGAAGGGTTGGACTATGAATATCGGGTACGAGTACTGGACACTATTACCGTGCAATATGGGATATTTTTCCTTCTTTAAATACGTCTGCGTTTTTTTTTCTTTTTTTTTCGTCTACTCCATCTTAATGGTCTTGACATTTATCCTTCTTTCTTCGTCGCGAACCGTTTTCACGCCGAATGCTAACTTGATCTCGTTTCCGACACGTAGCTCAATGTACATTGTGTACTGTACATACATTTCACATAGATGAAAAGGAATTGCGACACTATGCGTAATTATTTTTATTCCTAGACCTCTATTGTACACCAGATGCTCGGCTAAGCGACCCCTTTTTTTAGCCGACGGGGTTGTCTTCGTCGTCGCCCTTCTAGTCTTTTACCTACATATATACGTATTATGTGCAATTTTTATTACACGTACGCACGCACACACACACCAAATAAATGACAAGTTATCGTAACCCCAGTCTAGACATGAATACCTGTCTGATGCGTAACCGCCCCTAGTTTACGAGAAAAGAAAAAAAAAAGTTCGCCCTTTTTATACATTCGAACTGAGAAAATATTTTTGAAAAAAAAAATAATAATAATAAAAAAGGTGCACCATTTCTCGTACACGGATCATTTCGTATGTACGTCTACGTAAGTATAATACTGCCATTGTAATCTCTCTCCCTCG
The DNA here is from genome assembly GCA_900060175.1 of Ferrisia virgata. Classification (NCBI taxonomy): domain Eukaryota; kingdom Metazoa; phylum Arthropoda; class Insecta; order Hemiptera; family Pseudococcidae; genus Ferrisia; species Ferrisia virgata. The sequence continues at coordinate 46,560 of FIZR01010508.1, read as the reverse complement.
GGGTATTACCTCGTTTGCTCTACATACGCTAGTAATCAATTCCGTAAACATATCGACTGTGTATGTCCTTAACTATTCTTTGGTATTTTATCAGTAACATGTAGATAGTTCATCATATCGCATATGGACTTTCATATTTTCACCTCTCGTTTACCTTTACCACTGTTTCTATCGACTAACTCTCAATACTACAAAATGTGTTTTATGCTTGTGCTAACTCCGCCACCACCACCCTCGCCATCTCTATCACACTACTCGTATTGCGCCAGGCTATTTATTTTCACTATATAGATTAGATACACAACTATATGCAACACATACGCGTACTACCTTTCGTAACCGGAATTAGATTACATTGCTCATGCTGAGAATATCCCAAGGGGAAGAAGAGCTGAAAATTATCGTACATACGCACTTGAAAAAAAAAATCTACCCGCGAATTGGAAAATGAAAATTTTCGACCCCGCGCTTCTACGCAGATAAGAAGCAGTTACAAAGTAACTGGTAATTTGCTAGGCGAGTCGTGTGCAAAACAGCTAAGGCATAATTTACAATAATTTTAAAGCCAAAAACAAGTCATTTTTAGACTTTATTTTTTTTTCCATATCGTTTGACAAGACACCGTATGATTTCGAGATAATATTTTCTACTATTCTTACACCTTCTAAACCCGATTCTTGACTAATCGAGTACTGCTATGCTGGAGGTGGAACTTGAATTTTCTAAGAAAATCAACTTTTCAAACAGAAACCTCAAAAAATAATTATTTTAAATTAATTTTAGGAAATTTCTTTCAATCTTCGAAACGATATGAAAACTAGAGGATATTTTCCAATAACCTGGAATTTCGTCGAACTCGTGAAAGCGCTGGATTTACAGTTCAAAAGTCGTCGTACATAATTTTGTATTCTAAGCTCAAAGAGATAATTTCGCAAAGCACATCTGCTAATCTCAACATGTTAATAATTGTACCAAAAATATTGTCCTTTCTCACTGCGAAAATTATTTTTTTCATTTAAAAAAAATTGTTCAATCTTTCAATTTCTGCGATCTACATTCTGTACCTAAATCTTCAAGTGCCTACATTCGCGTAATTAGAAACGGGTCATTGGGGGGGGGGGGGGGAAACCCTTTTTGGGGGGGGGGGGGGGGGGGGGGGGGGGGGTCAACATTTTTCTTAGTGTTGAGGACGAACAAATTTTGTTTTTTTCGAAGTAAGGAATGTAAAAAGAGGTGTTTTTCCAAATGTAAACTTCCAAAAACGAAGCAAATAACAACTACAAGCGTCACTGAGCAAGGAAGGGGAGGAGGGCAGAAATTTGATCAAAAATGAATTTTTCAAAGTTTTACGGCAACAAATGAGTGATTTTTAGCGTTTCAGTTTTCAATCTTGAGACAATATCAGAAACATATCAACAATTTTCAATTATTCCAACCCCAGTTTGAGGGAAGGGGGAGAGGGGAGGTGAACCCGAAAAACCTAGCCTAAATACGCTTCTGAGTGCTTGGTAATGATTTCAAATGAAATGAAATTAGCTAAGAAGATACAGAAATTCAATTCGTACCTGTTGAACTCTGTGATCAAGAGTTTTACATCACATTAAGGACGTGTAAATGGTGAAAAAAGTTCGACTTTTTTGAAACCAAATCTTTTTACAGATCTCTGGTTTCACCAACCTTTAAGTTAAGGGTAAAAAATTTTCTGTGATGAGTTTCCTACTCAAATCTCAGTCATCGACGCATCCAAGTATTTTTTTATAGCCCTCTACTCCAGCGTACAGTAATACAACAACAACGTACCCAAATGGAACCATCTAAGCAGGACTCGCTCAACAAATAAATCTCACTATCATAATAATCCTTTTATCACGAAAAGATAACAGAAAAACGGATAAGAAAAAAGAAATATCTCTCAAGACTACAAGACGTAGTAAAAAAACACACACGGTACATACAAGTTGGTCGAATACCGAAGTAACATATTTTCAAAAAAATTTCTTACAAGTTACACTGATAACAGGATGAGATTGCGTAACAAATTACCACGAATTATTGGAACAAAAGAGTGGGGAAGGGGTGGCGGTATTAGCGCGGCGATGGCGTAAGAAACTCGTAACATTCATTCAACAACAACGACGACGACGACGATAGCATAGTATGTAATTTCATTCAAACTGTGCGATAAAAATGCACACGTTCACGTACCTCTTTACTGGTATTATCGTTCAACTTACATACATACTTATATGTACATTATAAAACCGTACGATAAACCAGAGAATCGAGTTATCGAAAATCATTATTACCGAATGCGGTAGCAGCTTCAGCTTTGGCTTTGGCTTCGGCTTCGGCTTCAAGCTCAACGCACATGGCGTCACGGTATGCGTAACAATGCGTAATACATTTGACATTGGAGTACGTAGAACGTACAACAATGTTGCGCCAGAAAACTAGTCCATACAACAACCATATTTACCACATCACATACACTACACACATTCCACCACTCGGTAGGCGCTTAATTAGCTCCTTATCGGCTATCGCATATCACCGGTTTGTACGGGGGCGAAATATTACTCTATCAATCGTTCCTTAGAAAGTAGGAAGCTCGTATACGAAAGAAAAGCTCAGACTCTGTCTCGCTCATCGCGAGTAAAAGTAACACAACAAGCGTAGGAGGTGGAGGAGGAGTACTGCATTCGCGATACAATATATGTAGCTTATGTAGGTACTGTGAAGTGTGTATATACATATATGCCTATTCTACATACGACCGCGATACCATGATCAGCATGATGAGGAATTAAAAAAAAAAAAAGAAGAAAAAAATCAATCCTAGGTTCTATAAGTATAATTAATGCTAATGCATGCGCCTTCGTACGAAAAATAACGCGCGCCACAGCATTGACCTAGCGTAGGTTTTGCTTCCTTTCAGATGCATCTGAAAAGCAATTCAATCCGTACTCGCGAAGCCAAATGAGCCCACTATTCCAATACATATGTCGTACTCCAACATCATACTACATATTATACATGAACGAAACCCGGCCTTACCTATATAATTAACTGATAAAATTATTCTCCAGTATGGGCGCATAGTAAAGAAGGAAAAAAACGCACGTGCTTTCTAGATGCAGTGCAACTTTTACTCAACATTCCCTTCATTTACACCAATGCCAAACAACATCAAAATCTCTCTAGAGGTACGCTACATACATGGTTGGAATAATATGTACATTACATGCACGATGCACCTACATCACACGCAAGTAACACATTCGGTAGATATATTTTGGTCGTATTTCTCCCTCGTATCGCTGTTCTTTGCTATGATTTTGTGTCGTCGAACAAACATCCAAAAATAAGAAGAAGAAAACAAAAAAGTAAAACATGTATCCGTGGTATCTTGTTTTGAATTTTTATTATCGTGTGAAAAACGAAACACTTGGCCTATTATATGTACGCACCGAGATAAGATATGGTTGGCGAACGTTTAAGATTTGTTATCCAGTTCGCGTCGTTTACAAAAGCCAAACCTTATCGTCGCGATATTTTTCAAATTTTTTCATCATCGCTAAGCTATGCTGCGTTTGTCATCGTCAAACAAGTGTACTTCTTTCCAATATCTGAGCCATTCACGTTAACGAAAAATCACTTCAACTAATCACATTTTTGACACGAACCGATACCGAACACGTTGCACTTCTTCCACCCTCGTACTATCTACCTCGACGACCTTTTCGACTCTGCCCGACAAAATTCTGCCCGTTTTCTTTCGCTTATCATATTGTAAAATGTACTTCTGACCTTGTTTCTCAAAGTACGTACACTCGACATTCGCATCAACCCTCTTAAAGCTACGCTATTATTCCATCCGAGTGTATACTCGAAAAGTAAAAGAGAAAAACTGCATAATCATGCGTAACGCAGCGCAACACATTATAATAACAACAACAACAACTGCAGCCCCGCTCGCATAGCATCTTGACGTCCCCTAAAAACACCAGAACACCAAACACACAGCCACTTTACACATTAATTAATAACGGTTTTTAAAACGTCAATTATTATTCAACAGCTCTCTCGAAATGAAAGAGGTGAATTGAGCGGGAGTGCATGCAAAAAAAAAAAAAAAAAGTATAAGTATACACACGGCACAAACATAAACGTCTCTTCTAACTACATAATTATTATTTCGCAATCAAGGCAACAATATTGAAATTTCGAGTCAATTTCATTCAACCTCGAACAAATACTACCTATTGTTATTATTATTATTATCGTACTTTCGACACCCTAATTTTCCCTCGCATCTATATGTCTTTCGAGCCCGTATCAAAAACACTCTTTTTCTCTACATAGAGACTAAACGAAACCCGAAAACCAAAGATTGAGAATAAAGAAGGGTCTAACACGAGAGGCCTAACTTTCAATATTACAATTCGGAAACTCGTACCTAAACTATCCCTATCTCTAACAGCAATCAATCTTGAAGGATTTCACGATAATATAATCTTTCACGCAAGCTGCAGTCTCACCAATGAGTCACAGCATTATCGAAAATCTCTCCGTTGACTAAGAAGAATCATCACCATCACCATCACCATCATCATCATCGTACTACCACGCAAATTCCACAAGACACCTATAAGAAAACGCATTCGCGTATCGTTCCGTCCAAATCCGTACTACTTGTACCTATATAGGCACGTCTACGTACGCTGGGCTCGTATCGCCATCGCATTGTAGAATTTCCACCGTCTGAACCACATTCCCCCCTCGAATCGGACGATCGACCTTGACGATTTCGCGCATCATTCGAGCGCCAGCGGAAAGCGGGCCTCGGATTAAAAATGTAATTTTATTTCGCATAATTCGACATACATAATATATACTACAGACATTATATTATGTATACGCGGAGAGTGCGGTGGGGAGAGATATATACGCAGACGCACGTCACACTGTCGGCTTAACCAACCAAGTTTTCTGTTTTTGGCCACAGTGTAAGTGATATTCGCCAATATCGCGTATTCGCGTTAATACAACTGGTTATCCCAGTCTATTAACATAGCACCGAACGTCTTCGAATACGTATAAACGAGCCATATTTTCGTACGGAATTTAATACGCAGATATAAATTCACACTTAAAGACACGACCACGACTACCGCAGACAGCATATCTTGCGATTGGTTTCGATATCGTTGACGATACAAGCGAATAAGTAATTTGAGGAAATTCCCACACAACAAATTTCGTGTACCCACTGAAATGCTTCCCTAGCACGATAGCGAAAATCAACTTTGTATCGCAACTTTACTTCCATTAAAAGAGCGTAGCCAGGTAAGAAGGGGTGAGAATCGGAGCTTGGCTTGGATTTTCAAACTATCTAGTGCTAGTTGATGCCTATGAGCTGAAAATTTCTTGGTAAAAATTGTGACTCCTTACTTCACCCCTGCATCACAATATGAACCTAAATGTTTTCGAAATACGAGTTCAGCTTATAAATTTTTATATCCTACAATTCTAAACCGAATTTTTTCAAATTTGCCAGGATGATGGACCATATCAACGGTCATCTCAGGAAATTTTTTCAAATTTTTGCGATCATCTTTTCGTCACGAAATGCGCATTTTTAAATTTCAAAATAAAATATCTACACGTTGTTTTAGAGCAAGAACAACGAAAAAAATATATTTTATGTAGTAAACTCAAATCTATAACATATTTTTTTAAGAATTTTTGTTTATGATGGAAGATCTTCAAAAATGCGAAAAACCATCCTTTTCATTGATTTTTCTAGCTTAAAATAGTAATTTTCACTCAAATATTTTTATCCCTTAAAATATTTTCTATTGGACTTATTTACGTTCGATTGTGGCCATTTTTAGTTAAATATATTCATCTTTGTGATTTTTGGTTATTTTTTCCTTCGAAAAGGTCATCGGACGATTACAAAGTTCAAAGCACTCGCATAAAAAACTAACCTTAAATTTGTGTTCAGCTAGTCAAATTACTCCGATTTTGACACATTATACAAAAATTTTTCATAAACTTTAAATTTTTTGAAAAATTTACATCGCCGGCAGGTTCTCAAAAATTGAGACGAAATTGCTTTTGGAAAATTCAAGTAAAATGAACACGAATAGTGTCCACATTGGAATAATTTGACTCGTTGTTCCAGTTCTGGAACATCATGCACATATTCGATTTTGAAATTTAGAAATGCGTGTTTCGTGATGAAAAGATGATCGAAAAAATCTGAAAACATTTCCAAGGGTGACCTTTGATACGGTCTATTATCCCTGCTAGTTCGAAAAAATTCGGTTGAGAATTGCAGAATATAAAATGCATAAGTTGAACTTGTATTTTGAATTTAGACCGATATCGGGAAGGGGGAGGGGGAGGAGAGAAAGAGCCAAAATTTTCGCTAGATAGTTAAAAATTCCTAGCCAAGGGTCGATTCCTTCCTCCTTACCTGGCTCTGCGCTCTTTGGTTAAATCGAGAAAAGCTTTTTGAATAATTTCAATGAATTAATCGTTGGTATCAACTGTCGCGTCGCATCGTTCCTTTTTTGAACCAGTAATCCATTTCTTTTCAGTTCCCACTACAATTCCCTATCGTACAGCGAGAAAACACACATACACGTATCTCCAACTACCCGCAGCATTCCAATATTTACAAGAGTAGGTACATTATATGTATAAGGTACCATCGTTCAAATAACCACTTAAAAAAAAAAAAATCCACCATTTTCTACCCAAAAACCAGTCCTTTCGTATTTATTCTTTCAGTATAAGAATCTACCGAGCTTATAATAATCTTGTTTTTGGTATTATTACCCTCACTTTTGAAATAGCTGCGGGTCACACGGGGATCACCACCCTATCCACTGTACGAAATAATCTCAGGTAAACAAAAATCGGCTACCTGGAATGGTAGGTAGGTAGGTACCAGGTAGGTAGTTAGGTACACATGTATCGAAATTTCAAACTACATGTTCGATTTCCAATATTTTCTCAAGTCTACATCAGCTATTTTTCATACGGATTGTAAAGGTGCAAAAAGGTAAGCACATGCACGAAAGAGTACTACGAATACATTCCTAGCATGGCAGTACAATAAAGGAGTCTTATAACTAAATACCCTGTACAATACCACTTAATCAAGCTATTCCATCTCTCTGACATTTTTACGATCTTTTGAAAAACCACACGTACTTGTGTAAATGGGCAATATTTTATTGGCACAATAATCGGAAACTCGCCAACCTATCGATCCTTTTACAACAGTGCAAAATATTCAACTTGATACGGAACCGATTACCTTCCATACATGAATTACATAATACACATACACACAGCAATACCATCGGAATAAAAATTCATTCACCTCGTTATCCGTGCGACAATTACACTTTAACCACCACGTGATTCTAACACGATATATCTGTGTACACTTTCCATACCAAAACAAAAACAAACAAGAAAAAAAAATAGTAAGAAACATTAAAATAATTATAACCTTGATACACACTGTTATGCTGCCCGGTGTCCTAATTCATTCTACGTAGTAGTAGTAGTAGTAGTAGTACTCGAAAAGGTTAACGAACAAACTATAAACAAAACCTGATGTCAACCCTATGCTTATTCTTGTTCTTTCATTATTCTGGTTAAAAACAAACCAGTAGTGCTATTCAATGTCCAACTCTTTCACATCGCATAAAAGAAGATCAACAAAAAAGTAAAACTCGAAAATTTTATCGAAACATTATTACACGCGAATTTTTTTTTCTTCGCCAACGAACGTCAAGAACATTATATAAATATAAATACGTCTTCGTAAGAACTCTCTCCTTCCTACCTCCTTTGCCAAGATTCTCGACACCAACGAAAGACGAAACAAGAGAGGTGACCTTGAATCAGGACGCGCATTTCCCGCGTTTTCCCTTTCAATCGACATGCACAGCAAGAACCACGTGATCATTTTCTTTTGTTCGTTCTCGTCTTCGTTTTTCTTAAGACTGCGTGCTCCTACGTTACAAGTACTCTCACGTCAGAGCTGGCCAACGAAGCCATGTGATGTGTTACGGCGAATCAAATCACAATTATAGTAGCATTGTTGCGCAATCGTACGCAGTTGATAGTTCGTATAAAATTAATACTACCCCATCTCTTGTCATTGTAGATGATATGATTTGAGTAACGCAATGTACAAATATTTCGTAAACAATTGAAAACCAATGATTTTAAAATAATATCAACATTCGCTAGAAACCAGATTTGATGAGTAACGATAATTTATCCAACGATCGAGGAGCTACAAGTCAACTCGAATGATTTTTTGCCGCTACGTAAGGCAATATTTTTTCAAATAATTTCTCGAACAGCATCCACCACAAACATATGACATGCAAAATACAACTAGAGGTAAATACCCGGTACATGGAAAACGAATGGAATTAAAAACTTACCGGAATCGGTAGGTGGTTCGGATGCGGAAGGTGTCTGTATACCCAAGCTATCGGTACAAAAGACGCTGTTGGTTTTAGGCGTACGACACGTGAATCCGTAATCGTGATCGACGTTAGCGGCGGCTTTGTTGTAAAATTGATTTTGACTGGTACTGGTATTTGGGGTAAGTTTGGAATAAAAGTTATCCAACGTATCTTCGCTATTATTATTAGTCGGACTACTGTTGGGTGTATATTTGAATACGTCCGGTATAGAGGGTTGAATTTGACCGGTAACCTCGGCCGGAGGCATACATTTATACGATTCGCTGCACAAGTTATCCTCGTCCAATAAACACGATTTGATGAAATTATCCTGGTAATCGAAACTTTTGACCGAACCTTTGGAAGGAGACGAAAACGGAAAGAATTCTTCGTCCGAGCCGATCAAGCTAAGCGGCGTTTCCGGCCGTATTTCGTCGTATTCCAATTTAACTTTAACGTCGGTGGTATTGGTGGCTGGTAAGGATTCGGGTTTTACTTCGGCGACTGCCGCCGGTTCGGTTTTGATGGTAGCCACGCTGGTGGTGGTATTGGTAAGGGCGGCGGCGGCGGCCGGTTTGAATTTAGCGAAAGCTGCGTCTTTCGGCGTGATAACGTTAACTTTGATGGGTAATTTGGGTTCGTTTCTTTGAAAGCCGGAGTTGGCGCCACCTGCGCCGCATATATTCAACAAACTTCGTCCGACTGGTTTCTGTATTACGATGCTTTTACTATTCGAGCTACGTACGACGTTGCATACGATGCTTTTAGACCGATCGGGGCATACGACTACTGCTTTCACTGTACGTCCGGTCGTCGCGCAGCCAGATTTTGTTGTGGTAAAATTGGCATTTATCGAATTCGGACTACGTTTTACTGGTATCCTTATTATCGAATTTGTGATGGGATTATTATTGGTGGTGGTGGTAGCGGTAGTGCTGGCGGTAGTGACGCTAGTAGTAGTAATAGTATTGGTGGTATCTTTGTCTTCGCCGACGACACTGTTCGGAGATGTTGCTACGGTAGGTGCAACGGTATTGGTACTGAAGGTTGCGAGACTGCTAACGTTTTCCACCTTTATGTGGCACGCTGATAAGGGCATCGGTGGTATCGAGCCTGATGATGGGTACGCTTCATCGAACAATGTTTCTTCTTCTTTTACGATAGCTTCGGCGAAGCTTTCGTCGTCGAATACACCCATACTGCAATCGTCGTTCGGTGGCGATAGCATTGATTTCAAGCAACCTATATCGAAATTGTTTTTCGTGTCGTCGATCAAATCGGGAAATATCGAGCTCAATGATCCGAAATCCGTGGTACTTTTATCGTCCAGTATGTCATCTGGTTCGGTTTTAATGCATATTTTATCCAATAATTCGTCTGTATCGGGACCTAATATATCGTTATCCCAACCGAATTTGTCGAAAACGGACATCGGACATATTGCCGTAGTCATCAATGATGGTTCAAAATCGCTCAAAGGAGGCAACTCATTTTCGTCCATCCACATCGTGCTGGTTATAGGCGAAGACATTTTCAATTCTGTAATCATCAAACGAGAAAAATTCTTTCAAAAATACCGAACCGATAGTGTACATGTATATATATATATATATAAATAGTCTTGATTCTAAACAGGTAAAAAAATATAATTCTATCCTACACGAATCACATGTACTCTATACAGCGATACACATGGAATCAATTAGTTCCGATAGGTTTATGTACGGTGAACCGAGGGCCTTCGATTGATAAATACATATTAAAACGACGATATTACGCCCGAGTCTCGAATTCAATCTTGCCCATAAACGAGAAAGTGATCTCGTCAAAGAAAGAAAGAAAGAACGAAAGAAAAAAAACTCAACCTCAACCTTCTACGATCACATTGAAAGCGCGCTACACATATACACTAATTACGTCGTTTTTTTTCCTTTCTTAATAGATTACCTACACTATGATTCATCTTTATGTATGATCTCTTCACTTTTAAAACAAACAAGTTTCCTAAAACAGTTCGACGTCTAAACACATAAGAGAAGTACATACTGTACCTACATCTCACCTCGCTCGCACCCGCGTACCTACCTATATTTTCAACACAAACTGCCGACAATTCTGATAATTACGGCTCGACTACCAGGTAGGGAAGGGGAGGAAAAAAAACCTCTTTACAAAAGATATTAATGAGAAACGACTCGGAACACGCGGCGCGTTAAAAAATTTATCATCTAGAGAGCTTCACCAAGAGGTTATTACTTTCTGAACAAGTTGAAGGTCGACATCACTCGCAACTATGTACTGAACTTGAAAAAGTTCGCTAGCCTTGCTCTTTTCTTGCCGAACCGCGTAAGGGACTACGACGACGTACGTACGTAACTACTAAGCACTGCCACCGCAACGTAGCTAGGTTTTCCTCGATTTTTTTTTTTTTGGCAACTTTACACTTCTACCTTTCCCTGCACTTCCCATACAACCAGAAACCACCCACCGGGATGTCTATGGCAGTTTTTTGGTTTCATCGTAGTACTATCTACGCACACATAAGCACGCACGCATATACTCTCTCACTCTCTCTCCCTCTCTCTCTTTCTACATACGACGCCTGCCGTTACGACCTTGTACTTCCCAACTTCTCACCATCGTACCATCATGTCTCTGTCCCCTACTGAGTTACAAACGTTTTAGCTTACAATTACACGCATCAACTTAGCCATAGTGTGTAGAAATATGTATTAAAATCGAGTGAGAAATAAAATCAAGAGTTACTATGCTCGTTTCTTTTTTTCACCGATGTCCCTCTGTCTCGTAATCTTTTTCCCCGGCCCGCACTTGCCACCACACGTTGACTTAGTAAAGAAGTACCTACACACTATATTCGTAGAACACCAACACTTGTACACAAATAGACCGAGCTAACGCACATGTTTGCCTGCTCGTACATGCCGATGCCGCTATACAAAATCCCAATCCAATCGCATACGTTTTCACGTTTAACCTGTATGGTTTCCTTTCTTTCAATAGAGGTATATTTAAACTCATTTATCGTACAGCTTAACCCGTTACATCGATGCTTTAACACATTTCAACGCATACCTTTTTCAAACACATTATCAACGTGTACTCGCGTACTTTTACATATAAAAATATACATACTTTTAATTCGCTTACTACATATTATTCTCACTTTTATATATATGTATATCGATAAAATATATGTTATTTTTTCATTTATCGAATTTATAATGTGGAAATTTATCGCCTCGCATAGGAATTTTAACACCTTCCTTTTCATTATTTCTCCTCATTCACAAACGTCGTCGAGTCGAGAATCGTTTGGATCATCAATTTCAAGTATTGATTCTCTTATAACGTTATTCAGTCAACAGTATTATTTTATCAATTTCGCGATCTCGAAAAATAATCACATATTTACCATAAAGTGATGTAAACATTTCTTTGAACTGAAATTTCGCATTTGAAAAAAATAACCAAACATACAAAAACTAACAATAAGCAAGTAAGCTAAAAGAACAGGTAACGATATTGCAACTACTTTGATGACAAAACCGAAGAAAAAAAGTTGATCTCTTCAATGGCCATTTATTCGGATATATTACGTTTGGTCAAACACAGAATACGATTTTTTCAAAAATCCGGTAACAATAAAAATTTCCGAATTAAATGAAGAAAAAAAACCCCTCCGAATCACCAAAAATGTAAACCTTTGATTAAAAATTACGAAAATAAAAAATATACGTATGATAATTATAAATCCTCTTTTTGCTGGATACTTGTCGAATCGTCGTCGTCGTCTTCGTCGCAGTCGATAAACGTACACACACAAACGAATACGAAATTAATTAAAATAATTAAATTGTTGAAATGTTATTGACCGTGTCAGCATAACCTACTTCCTTTTAATAACTGACCTTTTACAATAAACAACAATATGCTATACAATTCTTTACTGTGTCTGGGCAACCTTGTTGTACGGCAGCGCAACATCAGACAGCCCACAATGGAGTGCTCAATGAACGCTCACGAAGCTGGAACGATTTCCCGCCAATTTAGATCGAGCTAGGAATCGAACACTCGTAAAATATCTACATGTTTCAACGTACTCACGCCAGATACGAGTCCATATTTACCAACAATACGTAAATTTTTTTCACCCCCTACGTACCTCGTATAGATTATTATTGTTTACGTGAAAAAATTGAAAAAAAAAAAATAAAAAATATTCGCAGTATGTTTACGTTATCGCGAAATACGTACGTACGAATGTGTGTATACATATGTAAGTACGGTAGTAATTCGACAACACACGTGAAATACATACACATTATAAGCATCACATAACTCGGATGGTGAATTACCACACAGGTACATATTCGACATCAACGCTGATAAAATACTTGGACATTTTTCCTTTTTTTTTTTTTTTTTAACATAATGAAATTTCAGTCAACAAAATGTAAAACCAAACGACCGGCTAAACTTGGATAGATAAGCAACCCGGTGCTAGGAGCAGGTGTGGTACTAGGTAGTGGTAATCGTATCTCGAAACGAAGAGCTGCTAAAAAAACCAACGTACGACAAACATTAAAATCCACAACAGACGCCAACCAACCTGTAACACATTTCTAATTTTTTTTTTCGACAAGTTCGATGAAATATATGGCATCATACACGGCGCACGCACACATTCACACACACACACACTATTTCAAACACTGCATGCATTTGTAGCATTGGGTCGACGCGACGTGTTCGTAAGTACTTACACTATGCGAGTAATTTAAAAAACAGCACTCACCTAGTAAAACATTGTAGCACAAAGAAAATGCGTATTATGCTAATTCACACACCAGTATATGCTGCCATCGTTGAGCATAAAAAATTAGACAAAGCCATCAAGCACCTCGTACATTGGTAATTTTCAACAATGTAACCTGATTACAAGCGCGTAAAATGCTGCATAAATTAAAACATATGTGCTTTTTTTTTCAATGCTGATTTTTCACCGATCGCGATCAGTGCACCTGATGGGGGGGGGGGGGGTTTTCCCCGCTTTTTAGGGGGGGGGGGGGGGGATTTCACCGCTATTTAAAAAAAAAGAGAAATACGCGATTACATATTGGTAAGCCATGAATCATCAGTCGTTCGAGTCATTCGAAGTTTTATTTTCAACCAATCTAAGAACATTTTCTCGGAAATAGCTTTCTTATCACATACCTCATTAAAATTAAAAAAAAATTACAAAACTGTTCTGGATTCGCAAGTGTTCGTAATCAATTCGATAGTAGAGGGTGAGAATGAACTGATAAACCTTATCACCTTTAGTACAGTTTCGTTTCACTATTATCAAGACGTCTTACGTATGCTCAACATGGTAGTACTAATTTACTGCATTAATCACGGTGTTCAAAAAAAAAAAATAATTTACGCATATTTTTTAATTTTTTTCAAAAAAAAAAAAAACTCACCTAATTGAAAGGTAAAATAAAATTCAAATTCAAAAAAGCATAATATAAAATCGTTCACCACTGCAGAAAACACTAGAAAAAATTAATACCGGCAAAAAAAAAAAATTATACCAAAAATCTCGAAAATTATTGGCTGTTTGAAAATAAAACGCACGTGGTATGAAACGTAAGAGGAAAAAAATCACCAAAGTTTTAGCAACGAGAACGAGAGAAAAAAAAACGAAATAAAATAAAAATTCAACGTTAGCTAACTATATACCGGCATATTACACGATGGGCCACTCCCTTACGCGGTAAAAACTTGGACGAACACTAACGAACCGGTCGTCGTCGATTGAACGTGATAAATAAATGAAATGACTTATATAAAATTTCAAACTACTCAAAACAATCACAGGAATAGAAAAAAATTGAAAATAATTTTTTTTATCAATTACTTACCGCTTTAGTAGTATTCAATATTGCGCAATATACTCAACTCCTGTATGAACGGTAAATGCTTAATAAAAAATAAACGTTTGCAATGTTTCTTCGAATTGAACAACAAACACAAAAAATTTAATTTTACACTTCGAAAAAAAAATAGCATCATAAAGAAAATAGCAAATAAAATGTCAGGCGACACCCAACAACACAGCGTAGACGGATACAAAAAACTAAAGCAACGAAGTAACGAACAACAACGTCCAGTGAGCGACTGAACTGGAAAGAACGAACTTAACACGGCTCGAACTCGACGAAGCCGGCCGGCACATTGTATTACTCCGCCAGCTTGGTTTGGGCCAGACGACTGCGTCCTTGAAATTAGGCGGGAATCATTCTCACACTTCGTTCGCTTAAAATTTTCTTTTTAAAAAGCAAATTAATTGCAAAAACTATTAAAATCAATATTATCCTTCCTCCTTTACGTATTACCGTATAGTTTAATCTTCAAAACGACGTACTTACTTAGAAATATTACAAATACCGGCGAACTATTTGCTGCGTGAAGTGTGAATTTATCCGCATTATCTGTACGTTTTACAACACTGTCTCTCTATCTAATATCAAATGTTTTAAACGTAGTCGCCGTAGTCTGTCTTTCTCGATAACCTCAGCCGGGTGGAAATTCGAAGATGTTGAGCGTATTGTACTACACGAAATCGAAATCTTTTCGTCTCTCTCTCTCTCTCTCTCTCTTTACGTATGTATACGAATTATAAGCGTAATATGTGCTGAATTTCGAACTGAATTATCGTTTTATGAAATGGTGTTTTTTCAGCGACATGTTTTTATTATCAATTTTGTAATACTTCCGAATCATTCGACTATGTATAACAGCGACATGTTCAGAAATGAACGTGTATCTGATATCCACGTGCAGTTGAATATTGTTTACGCCAATCATTTCCATAGCAGTGTATTCATAACTACATAATTATTACACGGCTACACGCGTTATTTAGCTTAGCTCATTCCATGTGATGCTACTCACATACGTGCGTCGTTTCCCCTCAACTAAACCTCCATTATTGAACAAAATATGTCTGCATGCAAAGTGCAGTATTAATTTCAGTGATTAACACGTTCACACTATTATGATGCAAAAGTAGCTAATTTTTTTTTCTGGTTTACATACTTGAAACTGAAGTAGCCCCTTCATTAATTAATATACATATAAAGAAATTATCTGCGTTTAAGATACACAAATTATTTTCTTGTATTACAATATTACAGATGTATCAAGATTTGGGGTATTTTCACCAGTAACACTGTATGAGCTATGACTTCCGTGTGTACAACAGTTTAACCGTTGTTATCAAATGATTTGAACATTTATGTTTACAACAAATTCAATTCTAAATATTTATGTGGTCAGTAAACCACGTTCATATCTTCTTTTTAGTTCACTGCACTCGTTGCTAAATTTTTCGTAGATTCGAGATATATTAAATTATTTTTAAAAATACAATTTTTATGTAATGTTATGCACAATAATTTATAACAACACTCGATCATTCAGGTATCTATTCTTTTGTAAAATATCTCTTTTCAGAAAATACCGCTCGAGGGATGATACAAATTGAAATGATTACTTTATAACTGATTAATTGATACGTAAATCTAATAAACGCGTACGGGATATTAAAAACATAAACAAAGTACAGGTATTATTCCGATAACCTTTGAATACATTGATCATTTGGATAAATAAAATATTGATAAATAAAATTTAAAAAACCTCGACGAAATTGACCAATAAGTAAAGCTACTTTGGAGGGCAGTGTATTACTGGTGAATGATAGGTACGCACTACTGCCACAGTACACGTTTAAACTATACTTATGATGTAATCGAGTTAATTAAACACATCAATTTGAAACGAAAATGCCAAAATAAAAACATTACCTACATACATTTATGCTCATAACATAACTGCTAAGACTTGTAATCGTTAAAACCTTTCTAATGAAAGAAAATCGCTTCGTAGCATTAGCATCGTAGGTTGTTGGAAGGTTATAATGAATGATCCAAGAAAATCTTTTCATTGATAATTTCGTTTCTAGACGCAGACGTCATATTTTCATTGACATTTTTTTCATCGTTGCATCCTCATTCCTTTCTATCGATATCTGATAAGACGAATAAAAAACGAGTAATTGATTGATAAGAATATTCACGCCAGATTAATGAATCATTAGTTTAAAATATGTGTTTAGTATGTACATCGACGGTCGACTTCATAATTTTGTTTCCGACGGACTGGTCATATAGCTTTTTCTTATCAATCGTAGTTTCAGTTTATTTAGTATTGGTTAGTGTGATGAGATAAAATAAAATATTAGAAACGTTCCCTTGAATTCATGAAGTATTTATTTTAATATTGACTTCATAGGTACTCGCTTCTCATATTTTTGGAAACATATATATAAAAAAAAAAAAAAAGGTTAAAAAATTCTTATTAGTAGCAATAATAAAGATAATGTAGTCTTGTAACCCAAGTATGTAGTATGTTCTGAAATTTGAAAATTATGTCCGTATTTCACATGTTTGGCATGTTTGAACCAAACTTTTAGCTACATGAAAGTATATTGATATTACAATACATATTACGTTGGTATTAGTATTTATGATATAATAATATGATTAAATTCTTCAATAGATATTTTAAAAATAAAAAAGATAACAAATCCCTCGTACAAATGTAACATGTGATAAGAAATATTCTTCGTGTAAATTCTAACCTTGCAAACTCACACTTTGAAAGTAATATTACTAAATACATAGAGAATCAAAATTATTTTGTATATTTATAAGCACATCCAATTCCACAGTCTCATGTTTTCAACATTTAATAAGCAGAGAATAAGTCTATCGACCTAGTAATTTTAGAAGTCTTGCTAATGTCGTGCTTTCTGTTCGTATTATTGGCAGTTGAAAATTAAAGATAAGACAAGATGATCGCGTATCAAATTATCAGAATGGGTAATAATGATAATCCGAAAGAAAAATAACAAAGAGGGAGCATATTGTACCTACTAACTTTTATAAATGGACAATTTTCAAGGCAGGACCGAACACGTATTCGTTTAAGGATCAGGAAAATTTTCTTGAACAAGACTCCAGTCCTTTTTCGTAAGTTTAGAAATACATGTATGTAATTTGTTTCAAATGCAAGTTCAAAAGTATTGTATGAGATCTAAACTATGAACATAAGAAGGCTCGAGGGAATATCCACCGCTCAGTAAAGGGCTTCGGAAATTATTTTGAATGAAAGAGTTTTGAATTTTTATTGGAACACGGAAAGTTACAAATATTCAACTCAAAAAAGTAAGACGTACGAGTTTCGCATACTGAAAAATTGCATCAAACAGAAATGATAACGATTGGGTGGATATGGGACTCACTGTCGGCATCAATTGTAGTGCCCTAAGGCTCGAACGCTACACGAATCGTTCAAAGTACAACATGAAATAATCGTCAATTATCGCAATCGGTTCATTCCATGTCAAAACGACCCAAAAAAATACTAGCTCATTCCATATTAAAACTACCCAAAAAGTGACTCGAGTCTTTCGATTTCGCTCAAAATTTTTTTTGTGACTTCCTCTTGGTGTTCTAGTGAAGTAATCACCATAATTTCGGTACCAAACCTTCAGGAGGATAGGGACGACCCTTGTAATTTTCAAGCAATCGTAATTTTTCCTGCAACGGCTAAAATTTTTAAAGGCTTTCACTTCGAGATTGACTTGACTTAGAATAAATCTCTTTGCGTAGTTTTATAAGTAATTCAAAAGAGAGTCGGAATCAATAATCAAAATTTCAAAAGTTCAAAGTTGAACTTTTGAGATGTAAACTTATTTTTTCATGAACATAGAAATTGAAAGTTACCACTTAAAAATCTGAAAAAATGATCACGAATAGAATTTTTTATGCTAGTTTTAACTAACTAGATTTCAAAATGGTATATCAACATCCTTAGGAGGCAGAAAGGTCCACAATTTTGGTCAAAATTCAAAAAAATGGAACAAAATGAAGTGGTATATCACTTTTTTACTAATGCGGGGACGCTGAGTTTGAATATCGTCTTACTTTTCCGATCCCACCCAGCCAACCCCACCCCCTCACACCCCTCAACAAGGTCAAAATTCAAATAAATTGAAAAAATGGATTGATATATCGATTTTTATTAATTTAAGATTGCTGAGCATGAATATCGGCTTCATTTATGGATCAATTTTGTCAACAACCCCCCTCCACCTACAGTTAACATTTGAAAAAATTTTTAACGTGATGTGGCATGTCGATTCTTACTAATTCGAGGACGCTGGGTTCAAATATCGACTTATTTTCTCAGATTCAACAAATAAGTAAATATTGATTATCAACGATCTCAAAATAGCAATAATCGGTATGCCAGTACATTTTTTCAATTTATTTGAATTTTGACCATGTTCATTGGATGGTGAGGGGGGGGGGGAGCTGGGTGGGATTTGAAAAATAAAACGATATTCGAACTCATTGTCCTGGAATTAGTAAAATTTGATAAACTACTTCATTTTTTCCATTTTTTTGAGAGATAACGTTTTGAAACCTGATTAGTTAAAACCAGCATAAAAAGTTCTATTCGTGGTAATTTTTTCAAATTTTCAAATGCTAACTTTCAATCTTTATGCTCATAATGAAAAAATGAGCTTTCATCTCAAAAGTTCAACTTCGAAGTTTCAAAATTTTGACCATCGGTTTCGACTCTTTTTTGGATTACTTATAAAACTGAAGTATAAGCCTTCAAAGTTGAGCCGTTTGAGAAAAAATCGCGATTGCTTGAAAATTACAAAGATCATCCCTCATCCTCCTGGAGAGTTAGTACCTAAATGACGGTGATTATTTCGCTAGACTACCAAGGGGAAGTCACAAAAAAATTTTGAGTGAAATGGGGAAGACCCGAGTTACTTTTTGGGAAGTTTGATACGGAATGAGCCTACTAGGAACTTTTGTTTTTCCTCACCTTTTTTGCGAGTTCCTCTCGATGGTCTGGTGAAAATATCACCGTCACTTTGGTCTGAACCCTTCATGAGGGTGACGGGTGGCCTTTACAATTTTCGAATAATCCTAATTTTTTTTTAAACAGCTGAACTTTGAAGGCTCATATTTCAAGATTGGTTAGACTTAAGATGAATGTGTTTAGACGCCTTTGTTGGTAATTCAATGAAAATCCAAAATTGATGTTCAAAATTTTGAAAGCTCAAATTTGTACTGTTGAGATGAAACCTTGACTTTTTTCGATGACTGTAAAGGTTGAAAGTTACCATTTAAAAATATGAAAGAATTACATCGAATAGACCTTTTTATGCTTGTATTCATTAATTAATTTTGAAAATGGGATCTCAACACCCCTCAGGGTAGAGGGGTTCTCAATTTTGGTCAAAATTCAAAAAAATAAATTGGCTTATCGATTGTTACAATTTGAGGTCGCTGAACATGAATATTCACTTATTTTTAGGGGAAAATGTTGGGGAAATACTGGAAAATGAATAAAATGACGTGTAGCATATCGATTATCATTATTCTGCACCGCAGAGATCGAATATCAGTTTTTTTCTCAATTCGACTTTCTGTACTTACTTTTTGCAAATTTTTAATGGTTTGAAAATTAATTTGAAGCACGAGAGAGTCAGACTAGAGTTACTTTTTGGGTTGTTTTAATATGGAATGAACCAATCGTACTCGCATTCGTATTTTAAAAGTTGAAACTTATCACATAAAATTATTCAAATATAATTTTTTTTGAGTTTGAATCATCATACCCCCCTCCTTTCGGCCTTTTGGCTGTTTTATAAATCTTTTATACCATGGTTCAAAAAAATTTCGGGCACTACATGGGAAAATTTCAAGTTTCCGCCCGACTAACAATTTCTTCAAAACAAATCACCCGTCTAGTTTCTATTTCTAGTAAGACCTTGGACCCTTAAAGGCTGATTTTCCATCAGGTTATTACACTTGATCGACCAATTCAACATTGGGAAATGTGACCATGACCATACACATCATCAATCCTAAAAATCCATTTCTATCTGATTCGATAATGTCGTATATTATGTACTTACATTCTGTCTTTTTTTTTTTTTTTTTTTTATCAATTTCAATGAAGGTTAGTTTTGTACTTCGCAATTCGCCGGATATATAATCGACATAGAATAATGGATGAAGATGTACCAATTCAAATTAGATACATCATGCATTCAGACTTTACGAGTAACTTCGACATATGTACGTACATTGTAATTTGTAAGCAAGAACGTAGTATTAAAATTCATCTCTTGTTTTGAAAAACGAATAATGTTCCGATAAACTAGTAAACGTTGGACATTTTTATTCGCAGCATACAATGAATTTTAAATCATTTGCAAGACAGAAAAAAATTCTTCGCGCCAATACATATTTTCAGTCTTTGAGTACCTGCCTACGTACGAAGTACGAAATTTCTAAGTGGTAAAAACAATTACAATCGTCTTACTCCAGGAACTGGCACTCTGGTGACCTTCGGATTGGACATTTTTTTACCTGCGGATAACGGCGAGTGGTTGACGACGCGTCCCTAATTTTGGCGACAACATTACCGTCAGCAATAATACATCCACTGTTCGTGTGGGTAAACCATTTTTCACAAATGTCCATCGCCTACTACGCGATAACAATCAACTGTGTCTTTTGCATATTATTCTATTCAAACGAAGCGAACATTAAGCTAATGAAAAATATAACTATTCCTCCACCCCTCCACTTCCCTCAAATACTGTAGTTTATTGTTTAGTGAGAAAGTAGGTATCCGGATATTTTTAAATGATAGCAGTTCGCGCGGTGCAAAAAATCCAAAAATTAAAAAGAAAAAATGGTTTTCTCCAATCTAAAATTTACCTACTGTACGTCAATTAAATATATCTAGCATCTAATTTTGCAACGAGCTGAATAAGTATATTATTTATAATAAAAAAAAAAATCTTAATTAAGGTACCACGTAAGCAGCAACCATTCGTAGTTCGGTAATTATTAGTCAAAAAAAGCGTACAATTAAGGTTCACTTATCGCGTTCAATGTCGAAAATGACATTGTATCTTCTAAGAGATTATGCACTTAATATCAGCGAGCAGTTAAGCACCCTGCTGTAAGACAAGATAATCGTGTTAAAATGTATCTTATCTGCAGGTGCTTACTTTTCAATGAATTTTTTTATCGTACAGTTTACTTCATCAAATTGGAGCATTAAATCAATGTGCATATAAGCTTTAAATTTCGATTTCCATATTTTTTAATTATTATAGCGTGATTAAAATGTATAAATTACCTAATTTTGCTAAGACTTCGAAAATTTTTCGTAAGCTAATTAATCTTTGCAAAAAAATATATGTATATGCGCTTATTTCATTATAATTACAACGTTTTAATTTTGATATACGTATTACAATCGCTTCGAAAGCAGTTCGGGTTCAGTTCATCTCTACCTTTACCGTATCGAACGTCGAATTTTAACTTTTAGATAATTCTATAGACGTATCACTAATGCTATAATAAAACATAGCATTAAAATTCGAAAAAATCAGAAAAAAATATATATATATTTCGATAACGATATCCTCGCAATGACGTATTAATTGTACGAATGCGTGAGCAGATACATAATATCAAATGTGAGGCAGTGTAAGAGTGATTTTAAAAAATTCGACTTGAAACCTTAGACATGGCCTCAACTTTTTACTTTTTTTTCAGCTTTTTATCAAATTAAGATAACATATGTGGAGTGATGATATATCAAATGTTATCAATATAGTTTGCTGGGTTGCGTTACTATATTGTATGTTAGCCCACATTCTTGATAATGCTTCACTCTTACGTAGATAGATATTAAATTAATATACTTTCATTTTCTAAATGAATAGTAACAAGAGGCATTACCGATTAATTAACATTACAAAAATACGCAATGTAGGCATTTGATTTTTTATAAACGTCGAGCAATTTGAATTAGCATCTTGCTGAGTTTCACATTCGATTTTCTTTTTTCAATAAATCGTCGTTTTTTAAAACGAAAAGAACGTCTAACGAAGACCAAGGGAAACTTCCATTTTTTAGAATTACTCATCACCCGACGTACATTTGCAATTGTAAGTACTCCAACGAATACTTGAAAATTTGCAGCAGATTTTGATAAAAACAAAGTACGGAATAACGATGTACAGCGGTAAATGTCCATAGATATTGTATCGATTTCACGTCGTTTGGCGTATTTCCGAAAAAGTTTCCCTGCAGAGGAACTATCGATAAAATTTAAGTAGATGAAGGTAAAAGTTATAGTAATCGTCGTAAAAGAAAATGGTACCGTTACAAATTGCATTTAGAAATTAAAATTCCAAGTAACCTCGTATTTAATCGAATATGAGTTTAACAATACGCGAGTGATAAGTTTTTACGACATTAACATATTCATTACAACATTTTACAGAATACGTTTGCCATTTATTAATCGAGCGATTATTTTTAATTAAGAATAAATTTCGCAATTTTTCCAACATTCTAATGATTTTTAACAAAAAAAAAAAAAAAAAAAGTTTTAAACGGTACAGATTAAATTTTAGTTCCAGCTCAATTTTGATTTCTGTTCTTCCATGTAAGTCACTACGACGATAATACCAATGAAAGAAATGTTCAAATCAACATTAAAGCTTAACTTTCAATGCAGTTCAAAAAACTAAATAAAATAAAAATAAATTTTAGTCTGACTTTCGTGAAATATTATAATTGTATGGATTGGAAATTGTTTTCCTAACCAGTGGTAAAGGTAGGTGGACGGCATGGCCGTACGCTGGTCAAGTCTCTAGAAGGGATTTAAAAAAAAATCTTTCAAATGATCGCAAATTCAAGAAACAGTGGCGTCAATGTACCTACCTATTTAATTACACTGGTGACTAACCCCCTCCCCCCAACCCCAAGTTATAGATAGACACATTTTAGGAGATGCTAAACCCCACTACCTTTATTTGTCAAAAAAGACAATGTTGGAATGACCCGAGCGAAGCCAGGGCAAAAATTTTGTAACATTTTGAGGATAAGAGATTAAAAATAAGCTTTTTGACGTATTTTTAAACTACGAATTAGACTGTTTTTACTTGGAAATTTGATTTCAATTTTTCTAGTGCCAGTTTTCGTTGACCCCTCCCCACCCAGCGTATGATTTGGGGGAGGGAGTGCAATAGGGGTAAAAAGTCGGCACCACCAAAAAACGCATCTAGAACCTATACTAAATCCACATACCAAATTTCAACTTCATAGCCCAATTTCGGGGGAAAGAGAGGAGACATGCCAGGAACAAACACAAAAAATAAGAAAAACCGACAACGAACAACTTTTATAGAGCTGTGAGTGGGTGCGATGAGGCGAAAAGGTCGAAAATACCAAAAGGCATATCTAGGACCCCTGCTAAATGTACACACAAAACTTCAACTTCCTAGCTCAATTTGGAGGGGAGTTACGCGAGGAACAAACTCAAAATATAAGAAAACTCACCCAAAAAACCACATTTATGGCCTGTAAGGGAGTTATTGATCTAAAAAGTCTGAACCGCATAAGGCATATCTATGGCCGTTACTAAGTCGACGTGTACATAACAAATTTTAACTTGCTAGCTCAATTTGGAGTGGAGATAGGAGAAGAAAAGTTTCTCTTCAAGGTCAAAAAAGGGAAACCCTCTCATATTTTCCTTCCTGATCGACCTGGAAGGTTGATTTATGAATGCGTTATATAACTTTGAATTATCCATGGATTGGCTTGAAAAGGAACAATTTTTGGGATTTTTAGCACCTCAGCACCCCTTCCCCCAAATTTGAGCACAACTGAATTTTGACCCGAAGCCATCTCCGCTCTAAAATATCAAATTTGTCACCAATCAAAGCCTATTTCCCAAATTTGATAGATTTTGGTCGGTATCGAGCTAAGCAAATAATTTTTAGTTTTGGGGCGAAAAAATGAAAAAAAAATGAAAAAATATCTGATATGGCCACAAATGGTTGTAAGGGATCTACTTAGAGCCCCAAAATGGATTTTGTTGATATTCCGCCTCCCCCTATAGACCATAATAGCCAGGTTTTCGTTGACAATATGAGATAGAAATATAGGCTAAAAATCATAGAAAAATACGTACCAATCAAGGTCGAAGCGAAGGAGGTATGGTGATGGAGTCCCCCCCCCATCCTAGTGGAAAAAGTGAGAAGCGTCAAATCTATTCTATGTATCTATAGTTCTATACTATTCACTTTATTAATGTAACTAGGAAACTCCGTACCTCAGTTAACATCCCTAGCTACTTCAACTTATTTGTTTTTTTCAAAAGTGGGTGAAAAAATTGCCGAATATAGGATTTAGTCGGAAAGATGAGGTCGTTCATTCGGGAAATAAGTCTGTTCATCCCTCCCTCCCCTCCCCAAAAGTTATTCGCTTTGGCCTTGGTACCAATTCAAATTTTTTGTAATCGTTATATTTAATACTTACTCAATGTTCTAAAAAATCTAAATTGTAATAAAATTAATTAAATAATTTGAGAAGGTAATTCCAACAGGACACGATCTCGATATGTATATTTAATGTTTATATTTTCAAATACATAATTTAAGCTTCAAACTAGAATTAATCCCTTCCTGTTTGGTTTATTCTATTGTTAAAAAATGCTGACACCTTATACATTACATACAATAGGCTAAGCCTATATTCAATGCAAACATTATACCTATATTCTGATAGGCAAAAATATGCAGGCAGCAGGCTTATTAAATATCTTTATTTCATAGATCTACAGAGTTAATGTAAGTACATGAAAAAATTATGGGAAACCTAAATTCGCTGCGATGCGAATGTAAAGTCAATATCAACCAGTTGCATTGTTTCTCATTCTCCTTTTGAAGTATTTAGATGCCGCGACTACACGATATGGATCCAGGCAGAGGCACGCGCCCGCATGCTGCGAGATACATGGCACCTCGCTGGAGTTTTTTTTTTTTTTTTACAGCTATGTGCTATGCCAGTAGGAAACTATTTCATTTATTTATTCGATGCGATACATCAGAAATTTGAACAAGTGAAAAAAAAACTTTGTATAAATTGTAATAAAATTATACAAAATGTAAGGATGTTTTTACGATGGAGGATATTTTACACTGGCTGTTCATTTCGGACTTTTATAGGTGTATTAAAATCCTTTTCAAAATGGGTGGTTTTATGTGTAACGCTTAGGTGAGCATATTTTTTTTAATAAATTGCCGCAAGTTTCATGGGATACGATAAACAACAAGGTAAGTAGATAATAGTTTCAATGTTTTACGTCAAAAAAGTCAAAAGAACGTCTTAACTTTTTCGTATCAACCTAGATTGCATAAATTACCTAGATACATATTTAAATCATATTCTAGTCATAACCGAGTAATTATGTGAAAACCTATTTTCAAAAATTGCTAAGGTAATCGGTATGTAATGTATACTCCGCGTATGTAAGGATAACGATGCATAATATAAAATTTCCGTTTACTATGAACACGACCAATAGAGCTGACAATAAACACGTGACACTTCCGCTGCACAGTGCACAATTATCGTCTTGAATAGGACACACAGTATAGGTATAACGATCCCATTCATAGAAGGTTTTCAATTTTTTTTTTCTTACTCTTCTTAGTCTACAAGTATAGATGCATACATTTTGTGCCTAATGACAGCCTCTAAATTTACGATAATTTGCAACGGTTTTTCGAAAGTAAAAGTTGAAGTTTCCCAAATAAAAAGCGATTTTGAAAATATGATGGTTAATAGCTAATTTGAAAATATTACGAGTAAAAATTAGATCACAAAAGTATATTCTGAAAGTAATAATATGGCTTAATATTAAATACAGCAAGATATCACCGGACTGAAATACTAAACGTGTTATTTATAAAAAGAGCACCGCATTGAGTTGCCTTCTGAGCCTGATTTTCGTAAAGTAAAGAATAAACGCGAATTATCCATTCATAGAATAAAAATAAGGAGAACTCTGCGATGTTTTTTTTTTTTTGATCAGTGATAAGAGTACAGGCAGGTATTGATGTGAACAAATGAAACACCCCAAAAGCACATGTAAGACACGTTCATACCAAAATTCAACCACCCAGTTCATCAAAGCTAGCTTTTGGGGGCTGTACGTGGGTGTAAAATGGAGATGAAAAGTCGAAACTCCTAAAAGGTACATCTATGGCCCCTACTAAATTTACATATCAAATTTCATCTACTCCTCGCTCAATTTGAAGATGGGATATACGAGAAACAACAAACTCAAAAAGTAAGAAAAACCGCCTAAAAAACCACCTTTTCGAGGCTGTAAGGAGGTGCAATATGGACGAAAAGTCGAAACTCTAGAGGCACATTCAAAACTCTTACCAAATTTACACGTCAAATTTCAATCCCGTACTTTAATTTGTAGGGGAGATACGAGTGAAACAGCCTCTCTTCCAGTCCAAAAAAGAGGAAATCCCTCATATCTCTCCTCCTAACTGATCTAAGAGGCTGATTTTTTAGATATGTTATACTACTTTGGATTGCCTATCGATTGACACGAAAAAGAATAATTTTTGTGATTTTGGTCTCGGAACAACTCCCTTACCCAAATTTGAATATCACTGAATTTTAACCCAAAGTCATCCCCTTTCACGTGTATCTAATCCGCCATCAAACTGAGCTCTTCGATCAAATTTGAACGATTTTAGTCAGTATCGAGTGAAGTAAATTATTTTAGCCTTCGAGCCGTTCTGATACAAAAAATCAAGATAAAAATCAAACGAAAAGAATATTTTGGTTCAGTTTGCGATAGTATAATCATTGTACTAGATCGATTTTT
Organism: Ferrisia virgata; assembly: GCA_900060175.1. Taxonomy (NCBI): domain Eukaryota; kingdom Metazoa; phylum Arthropoda; class Insecta; order Hemiptera; family Pseudococcidae; genus Ferrisia; species Ferrisia virgata. The sequence goes on along the minus strand of FIZR01010508.1, from coordinate 19,180 downwards.
TTGAATTTTATATTTTTAATTTGCTGGGTCAACGTCGACCCTACCTGAGCAGAAGTGTACTAATTTTGGAATTAACGTTAAAAATCACACTATGTATATCGAGGTTAAAATCGGCGCACTAGGTTTTCACCCAGTTACCAAAAATTTTTTAAAAACTGACCTTACGAAAAAAAATTTTAATGGTAGCGTAAAACTTTATGCACTGGTCATTTTTCATGCTACAATCTACTTTCTACGTTACACTGATAACAAGTTGAATAATCGAGAAACGAAGGGGATCACTGAACTCGTAAAGCATTCCACTTCTACGCTGCTAGGTGAAAAAAAAAGTTTCGAACAAAAAATTAATTGTTCTGGAAGCCGCCATATCACCTAAATTAACAATTTTTTACACATCTCAAATTTCAATTTTATTGAAAATTTTCATCTCTAAAATTTTTATTTAATGGTTTCTGCAGCCAATTTCCATTGCTTTTTTTTTCAAAAAAATCAAGATATTAAAAATTTCTAAATAAATAGGTTTCAATTTTACATTGGATTTTTAAAGAGAAAACATGTTTGCGTCTTTTATGGAACATCGTGTATGTTGGCGAAAATATCGTTTACTTTTGTTGAATGCCCGTCCCTTTTTGGACATTCAACATTGTTGAAATCACCTTTCGGTATCAATCAGGTAAAGAATAAAAGATCCTAGAGTGGAAGAGGCGGATTTAGCGGGGTGAGGGGGTGTCTTGCAAATTCGGTCAAAGCTGAGAAAACAGCATTGCCGACGAATGAAAAATATACCAAAAATGAATCATTTACATTGACATAACAAAATTATTCCATTTTTGACTTATTTTTCAGAATTTTTCGAAAAATTTTCGCCCCTACTGAAAATTTGGCGACGTATTACATAATTATGAGTTTTACATGTATAAATCCCCCCGCCGAAATTTGGTTTGTAAAAATAAAAAATTGTTTATACTTATCCATCGAATATTCGCCCTAGATTTAAAACTGAAACCCCAAAACTTTTTAATTTTTTCTCATAAAACTTCGAAAAGTACATTTTTGATGATTAAAAAATCGTATTTTTTTTTAATTTTGCTTTGGCTTCGCTTCAGCACACTCTTATGCCTTTTGTTTGTTTAATTTTTGAGGAACGAGACTCAGAAAAATTAAGCTAATCAGTAATTTTATAGACTATTCAAAATTAGAGGTTTCAATCCCTCCATCGTGTGTAATATTAATTGCTATATTGTATAATAAATTGCAAATAAATTTTTCTACTACTTTTATACATTACACTTTTCATCGAAAAAATGTTACGTCTCGTTCTACTTCAAAAAAATTTTTGCACCCCCTCCATGAGACATTCCTATTTATACAAAACTGAAAAGATACACTAAAATGCTGATTTTTTTGATCTCTTTGCCTTAAAATATCAAAAAAATGTCGCCTTCGCTGCGCTCAGGCATCTGGTTGCCTGTTTTTATTGGAAAAAATCAATTATCTCACCGAAAGGTCGACCATTATGGAGGGGTGAGGCGGCGAGAGAGAGAGAGAGAGAGAGAGAGAGATAGAGAGAAAGAGTCAGCAAATTGTTCATAGAGTATATCGACAAAATGTTGGGTTGCAACCCCCTCCTCTTCCACTCAACCAAATGATTTAGATCCGCAACTGTGGACAGGAGTAAAAGAATTTTCAAATCTGGTAGTATTAACCCTCTTCCCCCCTCCTATTTCAACCCAAAAGAAAACGAAATTTGAAATTAAATCCTAACTAAACGCCGCAGCTCCCTTCTTTTTTTTAAAAATTCCTAAAAAAAAACTATCTATATAATTTCCATTGATTTGAAAACAAAAGAATAGGAAATTTTGAAAGAAAAAAATCATATTGAGCTGACGCGTAATCAAATCGCATGCGGCTTTTGAGAACTTCAAACGATTAAACGACTGAGATTTTTGATCTAAAATACCCTGAAAACAGGTAGACATCAAACTCGATGAAAAACGTTTGTTAAATTCATTTAATTTTAAACATTTCATCTTCCTTTTTAATTTTTGATTCATTAAAAATGACGTTGTGCGTCCCTAAATTCCTAATGACAGTTTGTATTCGTCCCTAACTCATGAAACTAGCGCATCAGATAATTCGCAAATTATACAAATTATTATACAATACTTACTGACTACAAGAAGAGTGGGTCGCACGTGCTTACACAATTTCATTCCAAATTAGGAAAAAAATTGTCGAAGCACGAATACAATCGGATCAATTTTAACCGTGTAACAGAAATATTTCATGAGTCAGTCGAGAAGAGTGTTTTTTAAACGATCAAATTTGAAAGAACAAACGTTCGGAAATAGACTTGCTTCTTGACTACGGGGAAAAAATAAACGTCGAGATAATGAGTTTAATTAACAATTATACAGTTTTCATGTTTCCTTTCGTTCACGCGATTTTTATCGTGAAAAGAATACTAATTAGGCATTTAAAAGTTCAAATTATCTATAAAAATTTTGCCGACCTGATATCAAACTAGGAAGGTAGGTATATGAAATATGGGTGCTTTAACCTAATAGCGGTCAAAATTTCATATCGCAAATTTCGAATCCTTATTCGATGTTTATTTTTTATGAAATACTTATATTTGTATCAGATTAATTGATAAGTTTAAAGAGGTAATTGAATTAGAAAAAAAAAAACATTAATAAAAAATATTACATAGGAACCTACAAGCTGAAGGAATGAAAAAAAAAAAGAAAAAACTACTCCTTATTACGTAGATAGGACAGGTAGGGGTATTAAATAAAATTAGACACATTTATAACGAAGTTTTTAACACTAAAAAACTTGATTCAACTTTGTGGTTCAGTTTTATAAGCATCCGTTTCCTTTTTCCTAATACATTTATTTATGCTCGTATATTACCTACGCCTTGCTATCAAGTTTCTAGAGTATTCGTAATCGAACTGCAAACATCTTAATCGTTTTTCAAGCGCGTAATTATCAATAACTGGAAATATTCGTCAGCTACCGATGAAAGAAGAAAAAAAAATTCACACGATTACCGAATATTATTTATAACAAAATGGCTAAAATGAACGATTATTTCCTATTTCGAAAGAAAAGGATCAATAAATTTTTTCATAGCGTTGAAAAATTTTTTTAAATCATTTCATCAATTTACCAATTGCTTGCCAATTGGCAGCCTTGAAAATTTTACTTAAGCGTCAGGAAAAGTCATCGACATTGTTAATATAATTTAATATTTATTATGCTCGAATCTCCAATACACGACAAATAAACGAATAAGATTATAAAACAATCGAATGTCAATTTATTGAAAAAAAATTACGAATCCGTGTGAATTTATGTACAAGCCGAGTCGCGTCGATTAAAGTTAATTCGACGAAAACTAGCCCTTTTTTAAATTCGAAATCGAAATTATAAATCGAAACTTTGTTCTGTAATGTAGCCGCCGCCACATAATAAAACAACCGATAAAAAAAATTTCTTTCTTTAAGAAAACGCATACACAATTAATAATCTAGAAGTAACCGGATAATCTTGATTAAACTGGAAATTACAAATACAAAATCCGTCTCTGGAATGAAAAATATGACGACTGCTTTGTTATAAGTACTACGACAACGCTGGTGGATATGTCTCGTATATTTCTTATACTTTTCTATTCGCTGGCCGTTCAACACCGTGTGATGAACTGACGATACAACCATGAAAAAGACTATTTTACTTACCCTTACACTATACTCTTTTAAGTAATACCTACAATAGATGATGAGATTATTTGAAAATCACCGCGGAATCCAGGTAGCTACATTGCTATTACCATATCCATGGCCAGCAGTCAGATATTTTAACATTTAGAGTACGAAAATTTCTCAAATGACTCGAGCGTAAATTTTAATTTCTAATGAATTGCATACGTAAGAAAAATTATCAAATTAATGAACTTCTCGGATATCGTATTCTATACCATTCTTTAATCTTATAATACGTTCGAGTCATGAAATAAGATAAGGTCATATTACTCTGTATCAATAATTGCCAACAATAGAGACATGAAAGACATGCCTAGTTATGAGCGAATTGTTACTGCAAAAAAAAAAAAATACCTGCATATATACCTCTTTATGCAACAATATAAATGCAGACCAGCAAATTGTTCTTCAAAACACGGTGTGCGGACTATAAAATGAAAGAACTAAGGTAGTACGAAGCTAGGTACTAGGTAGGTACCTACATATAAAATATTCCAATTCTTGAAAAAACATTATTCGGATTTCTCTTTATAATTATTATTTCTTTGTTTAATAATACCTATCCACAGATCTATCTATGAGAAAATTCGCGAGAATTGTTAGAAAAAGGTAAGTATACAGGCCCACAGCGAGACTTAATTGGCAGAGGACGCTGGATAAACATCATATGACATGTGCGTAGTTAAGAAAAGTTGAGAGTCTGACCACCAACCCCCTAAAAGCTGAAAAATTTGAAAAAATGTTACATTTATGCTAATTTTTGCTTTAGCCTGATTTTCTGTCATATTGGCAACGAAAACCCTACAGTTACGGTCGATCAACTTAATATCAACAAAGAGTCCTGGAAAACCATTACGACTATATTATTGGTAAGGCATCAGAGCCCAATTTTGGACCGGAGCCTGACCATTGAGACTCGGAAGCCAGGCTACATTTTTCATTCCTTTGGGAATTGCAGAGCTTCGGAGCCTAAATTGCAGGCTCCGATAGTGTCGGATAGCGCAATTTGCGGTGGATAACTAATAGAACTGGCTCCGGAGCCTCGTTACTGAGGCTCCGCTTCATAAGAAAACAATTATGTGGTCGGAGCCCAACTGTGGCCTCCGATGTTCGATGTCTTGATTTTTGGCCATGTTAGATATTGATTTTTATTTTTTTCCCCACCAAAACTAAAAATTATTTACTCAGCTCGATACCGACCAAAATCGATCAAATTTGTAAAATAGGTTTAGATTACCATAGGTCGAAGGACTTGATACTTTGGAATGAGGTTGACCTGGGGTTAAAATTTATTTATGCTCACATTTCGGGGAGGGGGTGCTGAGAGGCAAAAATCGCAAAAAAATGTTACTTTTTGAGCTAATCGATAGACAATCCAAATCAACAGATCCAAAAATCAACCTCCAATGTCAATTAGGAGCGGAGATATCAGGGTTTTTCTTCTTTTTGACCTTGAAAAAAGGGCTGTTCCTGCCTTATCTCCCCTCTAAGGTGAGCTAAGAAGTTAAAATTTGGTATGTAGATTTGATAGAAACCATATATGTATCTGTTGCGGATTTTCAACTTTTCAAATCCATTGCTTTCCTTTACAGTCTCCGAAAATGTAGTTTTCCGGTGTTTGTTCTTCGCATAACTCCCTTCTCACTTGATCTAGCTGGTTGAAATTTGGTACACAGATTTAATATGGGTCTTAGATGTGCCTTTTGGGGATTTCAGCTATTCACTCCGATATCTACCTGTGCTCCACATCACTGTTCAAGAAACAGCATCCTAGAACGCACCTTCTTCTAATTCCGTGAGTGCGGACAATTCAAACATCATCTTAATTCATAAAAATTAGGCTCAAAAAATCACTTCTTAATCGTTGAAAAAGTTCAATTTAACACAATTTCGTCCCGCGCTTCGCTCGGACATTCCAGGACGTACCATTTAATTCATTATTATAAAGTCAGACCTAAAAAATGAAAACCCTTTTATGCTATTCCTGGCTACGCCACTCTTGCCGGTGGTAAACAAAAATTGTACAAATTTTTTCAAGTTTTAATTAGCAATGGATATGTAATGTTAATTCCTAGATTTACTCTATTTATGAAAATTTGAATTACGAAGAAAAGAACGTATCAGGTCTATGCAATAGATAGATGGAACTAATAAGGGACATGAGGGAGAGAAACAAGTGTTATGAAGTAAAAATTTATTTTACGTAATTTCGTTTCGTTTAGAGCAGTTCTGTGAAAGTACACGTAGATGTGACGTAAGGTTTCAAAACAGCATACATTTTTTTCAAAGGTCAAAATTATGTTCAAGAAATCTTGTTAGTTCATTTTGTTCATTACTTATCTTATATTAACTAGCGGTAGGATTTTGGAGAAAAGGTTGATTTGGCAATTAGGTAGGTGAAATTCCAAAAAAGCATACATACAGCCTTTCCCAAAGTCGATTGCCGGCTTTTAACCCCATAGCTCAATTTGAGGAGCGGTAAAACTAGGAACAAATTCGTAAAATAGCAAAACCCGTCCAAAAAATCACTAGTGGAGAGGAAAGGAGAGAAGTGGGGTGTGCAAGGAGACGACTTTTTCAAAATAAAAAAAATAAAAAAATTCTGCTTTGGATATTCGTTGCAACCTTTAATTATCTATTTATTGATTCGGAAACAGTTTTTCCAGGTTTTGCCTCTTAGCGCCTCCATTATCAATTTTAGACACGAATGAATTTTGACTCTAGAACATCCCTACTAATATATTATATTCAATCCGTACCCGATCGATATTTAGCAGATTAAATGATTCTTGTCTTGGAGGGGAAAAAATACCTGAAATTGCCAAAAATGGTCTCAACTTCCAGAACTCCAAAACGGACGAGGTCTACGTACACCACAAAGCCCCCTAAAATATTGTAATTTCTTCATTCGCCATTACAATTTCCATTTCTAGGACTAAAGAATAATTGAAATGTTTGATGAGAAGCCATAAGGTGTGATATCCCCATATGTTGAACTACCCCCCCCCCCATCTAAATGTTTTCAAGAAAAATTATTCATTGATAATTTGGATAACTTAAAAAATACAAACATCAATTTTAGAGGTAAAAACAAGCGCAGGAACTGGAAAATCCAAAATAAAACGTAACCTTTTTCTTTTTTTAATTTGTCAGGCTATTACGGTTCATCGACCTGCGACGGGTAAGGAGAGGAAGTATCAATAAAATTTGTTCCAAGGTCCTAGAAGACCATTAAGACAATTTCTGACTACGTCAGATGTTTAACTTCATTTATTCATTTTCCCCCATGACCTAAAATCATTTATTCACCTCAATCTTAACCAAAATCGCTCAAACTTTGTCAGTAGGCTTAGACTTGCAACTGATTAGATTTACATTTGGGGATGACCATGGATCTCGAAATTCAGTTCTATCCCAATTTGGGTGAGGGGTGCCTGAGAGGCACAAATCGTAAAAGTCATTTGTGTTTGAGCCAATCGATAGAAACTCCACATTTGTAAAACATATCCAAAAATCAGTCTCCTAGGTCAATTAGGAGAGGTGAATATCAGAGTTTTTCCACCTTTTAACTTCGAAGAAAGACCATTTCTCGTATATCTTCCCTCCAAATTGAGCTACGGAGTTGAAATTTGTAATGTAAATACAGTAGAGATGATAGAATTGTCCTTTGAGAATTTCAACTTTTCAGTACCATTGTACCCCTCCCCTCACAGTTCGAAAAAAGTAATTTTTTGAATAATTTTTTCATTTGTTGAGTTTATTCTTTCTATACGTCGCCTTCAAATTGTGATAAGGTATTGAAATTTTGTATGTAGATTCAGTAGGGGCCCCAGACATTTTTTGGGGAGAATTTCAGCTATTCTGTTCCATTGAGAACCTTTTTCTAGAAATGAAAATGAAGGGCCTAAGCCGCCTCAATCCCCTAATTCTGATTTGCCTCTGAGTATGGGGGGGGGGGGCAAACGAAAATATCACCATGTGAGTCAGTTTTACGCCAAGCATGGTGGAAGATTTTCCAAGCATCCTAAGTAAGTGATATGTAATACAAGGTAGGTAAAAGTACCTCAAGAATTTAAAAATTAGATCATTATCAAACATAAACAACAACACTTCCCAAGAAAAATTCATCGAAATTCTTCGTCTTGAATAAAGAATGAAACGTCATTAAGAATCCTGTAGAAAATTGAACACAATCTAAGTAGTCATGTTGAATTTCACGAGTACGTACTCGTATATCTCGAGATTTGACAGTCACGAAGATCTATAATCTACCTGAAAGCTGGAAATAGTTTTAAATAGAAGAATATCCTAGTCTCTCAGAAATTAAGAATCAGTGAATAGGAAAAATGTACTTTTTAACGATACTATCTGTCAACACAGTGAATAATTCGAAATACATTTGTTTACAATGTGGACGACATCGAAAGGTGCCAGCCATGCTAATGATGGCGTTTCAGAACATTTCCCAAGTACACGCAGATTGGTAGAGTACCGAGCTACCTACCACCTTTAATGAACCTGAAAGTAAGAAAAAGAGATGTATTTTCGATCGAATTCGTTGTACCAGGTACATATCATTTACACCTTAACCCATTCGCGATTGATTTCCACATTTTAAAATATTAAGAATGAGAAAACGCGAATCATGGTCGGACAATCGTTAATAGAAAGTTTGTGCTACATAAATCAAAGGTAATGAAGTGCCCTTCTCCTCACCATTTTGCTGTTTTGCTCTATCTATAGGTAAAGGGCGCTTGTTATCTTTACAAACATCCCATCGGTAATATATTACATGTGACACGTTAATACATAAAAGAGAGATAAGATTCCGTTCATTTCGGGAAGTTCTCTCGCGCGGCTGTTGGTCCTCTCGTCGGCATTAACAAAACTGGTTGCAGCTTGTACGGCGTATATAGTACCCGTTGTGTTACCGATTTTCATCCTCAGCTCAGGTACAAAAAGGAGAACCTTCAACTTCTCAGAATTATTGTTAAAATAGTACGGTTACTTTACAATAAGCGAGAAAAAGTCTAAATATAACAAAAGACTACAATATAGAGCGACGAAGAAGAAGTAGAGGAGACGATGGTGTTTTTTTTTTTTTTTTTTTCAAGAAGGTTCCAATACGGTGGCGCGGTTGTACACTTTTTCTTCATTTTGGACCTATTATACGTATCATTGGGTGTTAAGAAAATCGCGCAACATCTGGTTTAAAGCGAGATTTTTAGGGGAAAATAAATACAGCTATATCTCTATACTGAGTGATGAGAAATCTTGGCGAAAAATTCGCTCATCGGAAATATATCGCACGTAACCGCCTATCGTTTAGCACTTTACTCATATACGTAGGCATCGTCTTTTTTTTTTTTTTTTTTTTTTTTTTTTTTTTTTTTTTTTTTTTTTTTCGGAGCCGATAAAAGCGAATAGCGGGCGATCTAAGGATCATAGCAGGAGACACTTTACCAAGAAAAATCCTCTCTTCTTAGGTACCTACAGGATATAGATTAAAGCAAATGGCAATATCTTTGCGACAAAAACAACCTGCAGATAATTAGCGTTAGATTTTCAAACAATCGACGACATAAATTCACTTAGTCGTCGTCGTCGTCGTTTGGTTGTAAGAATGTACGTATGTATAGTATATGGTCCTTATTCGTATAGAATAAATCAATCGACCAGACATGTGTTTAGTTATAGAGGCGGTGCCAACGATTCAAAGACCTAACAAACGTTAATCGATAACGTGAAATTAATTCGAGCATTTAGAAGAAACGTCAATCTTGGCGATCAAAAATTAGGTTCAATGCGCTAGGTAAAATATAGCAGCCTAATGTAGAAAAAGGACGTACCCAAGTGCACAGAATTGATTTGCTTTTTATAAGTACGAAATTCATGCTAGGTACGTACAATAAATAAAGTCGATAGCGCCGAATTTACCTACCCACAATATTCGGAATTAATTTAACGGCGAAACTAATAATCGATGCTAACAATGGGAATATCAAATGTGTTCGTATATACGTCTAGTACTTTTGAAAATTTAAAGGGGAAAATATATATAGCTAGGGTATGGGGTAAAGAAGGCTAATTTTTACCCTTGACATTTTCGATGCCTATATCCTCTGTGCATATTATAACCAAGCGAGGTTATTCACACGAAAATTTTCATTCAAGCTATATTGACGCAGTGAGAGTGCGCATTTTTGCTTTCAAGTTCTTCTATCTTTCCTGTCTTCTATAACATACCGAAAAGTATCCAGACGTAGTAGTATATGTTTCCGTGAATCATTGAACAACCCACGTAGACGGTTTTTAGTATTTTATTCTAAAAACTTAGGGTACCTACTATCTATTTACTTTTCTCTTTTATTAAATAATTATTTTATTTCTTTTCTTCGCAGAAGAAGTGAAAGTAGAGTGATCATCATATTTTTTTATTTTTATAAAACGAATTAAAAAAGTCTAATACACGAAAGGGATATAAGGAAGTCATGTCGATCAAAATTTTTGTCCGTTTTAAACCAAAATAATAATTTCAGCAAAGAAAATACAACAATTATTATAACAAAAAAAAAGCATCGTTTCAGACTGCTTTTCGTGAAATATTATGAAGATGTGAATTAAAAACTCTTCAGTGGAAAGTATGGAAGGCGGAGGGAGGGGGGAGGTTAAATGGGCAAAAAGGTCGATACTACCAAAGGCACATTTAGGACCTATACTAAATGTACATACCGAATTTCAACTTTCTAGCCTGAGGGATTGCGGAGGGAGGAGGAGATATGTGAGGAACAAACTAAAAAATAAGAAAAATTGACAAAAAGACTACTTCTTTGAGTTCGTAAGGGGTACAATGATGTTGAGAAGTCGAAACACCCAAAAGGCAGATCTATGAACCCCTACTAAGTCTACATACCAAATTTCAACTTCCTTGCCCAATTTGGGGGAATATGCAAGAAACAAATTCAAAAAATGAGAAAAACAAACCAAAAAATTACATTTTTAAGTCTGTGAGGAGTTGCAATGAGGCTGAAAAGTCGAGACCCCCTCCCCCCCAGGAAATACCTAGGACCTCTACTAAATCTGTATACCAAATTTCAACTTCCTAGTTTAATTTGGAGAGCAGTTATGTGAAGAACAAATTCAAAATACAAGAAAACCTACCTAAAAAAACATATTTCTGGGCTGTAAGGGGGGCATAATGGGTCTGTGAAGTTGAAACCTCGAAAAGGCACATCTATGACTCCTACTCAGTCTACATACCAGATTTCAATATCCTAGCTCAATTGGAGGTAAGAGGGATGAGGGGCAGCGTTTTTTGAAGATTGAAAAGGAGAAAAACCCTGGTATCTGCCCTCCTGATTGACCTAAGAACCCGATTTCTTGATATTATACAACTTTGGGTTGTCTATTGATTGGCTCAAATAAGAACAAGTTTTGCGATTTTAGCCTATCAGAACTCCCTCCCCCCCAAATTTGGGCACAATTGAATTTTGACCCGAAATAATCCCCGTTTCAGAATATCCAATGGCTTGCCAATCGAAGCATGTTACTCAAATTTGATCGATTTTGGTCAGTATCGAGCTGAGCAAGTAATTTTTTAGTTTCGAGAAAAAAATAAAAATAAATATTTGACATGGCTAAAAATTATTCTAAAGGTCTGCTAGGACCCTAAAACAGATTTTGTTGATCTCCTCTCCCCACCCTTATCCGTCAAAGGGCGATAGACCTTCATAGCCTGGCTTTCGTTGACAATATTGTATTAGGCTGAAAATTATTTTTACATACATAAATTTTGATTTCGTTAGTTTCTAATCGTTTCTTATTCTCTACATAGCGTCGCGTTGGTACCAGATCAATCTAAAAAGTTTTTAGGTTAAATATTATTCGGTCTCCGTGGGCGAAAAATAACATAAATGAGAAAACTAATCCTTTATATACTTTACTTTACTTCCTTCAGAGAGTGCCAAAAATATTCGTACTCGTATTCAATCCTATGTCAATTTTTATTGGCCAGTATTTATCCTAATTTTTCTCTATTCCAGAGTCCGTCATCGAAAAAAATATGTCTTTATACACCAAACAGAAAAAACTTTGGTAGTGACCAGTACCAAAAACTTGGGATGTACTTAACCTAAGCAACGATACGAAGACATTGGATAATTCAAATAAAATAAAATTAATTTTCAACCAGATGTAGATGACCAACACCAACAACAACAACATCTCTATATCAGCCTTATCAAACTCTTCGAAAATAATCAACATTTCGTACGAAAACTTTGGTCGTATTTCTTTTTCAATATACAACGATAATTTGTTTACAACAATTTAAGCACAATGATTTAATATTTTTCGCAAAAGTTGATACGTAATATCGGATTTAGAAGAAATAACGTTCGATTTACAAACGTTTGCCTTTTAATATGTAACGTTATCAAATAAATATAAATGTACGTAAAGATTACTTATCCAATTCGAATAATATATTTGTATTGGTACTAACTGACTGGCGCCGATGTTTTGACCTTTACGAAGACTAATATAGCGAGTTTTTACGGCCGACCATTTCACCACGACCTTTAGGCTGTTTTACAACTTTTTTCCTTATTTTATTATTTCCCTATTCTTGTCTTCTCCTTTTTTTTATGATCCTATTATCCGTTACCTGAATAGATTTTTCTTAAAAGTAAAACCACCACCAGTGTTGTGTATATTGGAAACTCTGGAGGTGGTTTTTTTTTCAGCATTCTTTATTATTATGTTGTTATTGAAATTAACAAAAGCGTTAAATGTAAATTGAAAAATATCAGCGATACAATGAATCCGCGTTTCAAAATTCAATATAGGTAAAGGTGAGGTAGTAGCTGGGTATACCTACCGATGAAATAATTAACCGCCTCAAAATATCACCGTTTATATGAACCTAGGTATAATGTAATTGGATATTACGAACGTGGATTTTTTTTTTTTGGAAATATTGCATTTCTAGCATTGAAATTTTTTTTTTTTAATTATCTTCCATAAATTATTTAGGTATCTCACTTAAGTCTTAGGCGAAGTACCTATAATGAATAAAATTGCTAAAAATGCAATAAATTGTTAATTTGAATCTCAAATAATAAGGAGGTAATATAATCTATTTTGACTATTTTCCGAGCACAGCTAATACAACTACCAAATTGTAAATAAATTAAGACAAAATAAAAATCCTCTTTCTTCAGTACACATTTTTTTTTTCTCTATTCGATATAGGCTATCGAATTCTGGAATAAGGTTCGGCTTAGGAGTAAACAGATGGAGTAAAAATCAGAGTATCCACAGATTAATAAAAAAGCAGATTCAGAGAAGAAAGTGAACGAAGCAAAAAATATCGGATTTTTCATCAATAAACACTAAATCTAAAGTTGTACCATTGACATGTAAAGCGATTAAGAAAGGAGAAAGGCGGACTGTTTGACTTTTTTGACCTTGAAAAACTATTTCTCTTTGGTATAACCCATCGAAATATACCAAGTATACTAAAATCTTACATATGTCGTGTCCACTTTTTTCTAAAAAGAAGAAATGAATCTTTTAGGGTTGGTAAGATGGATTTATCTTCAAAACTTGAAAAAAATATGGACTAACAGTGAATGATCGAAAGATGAGCATTTGAGGTTATCAATTAGTAATTTTTGAGAAAGCTCAGGGGGAACTGAACACAGAAGTGACATGAGCCGGACTTAAGTCTCTCCATACCCCCTCTATCTCCACCTATGGACTTTAATGTAATAACGACGAAGTTTTGGGTTTTTCACTTCAGTTGATCCAAAGCGAAAATATTATGAAGCATGAATGAGGTAGGATTGGCAGTGAATTAAATACGTATGAATGAGGATGACCATGGATCAACATTCAATCATGTTCAAATTTGGGAGAGGAGCAATTGAGAGTCAAAAATCGATAGTTATATAACAAAAATCAGATTTTATGTCAATTTCGGAAGGGTTGAAAAAAGGTTTCCTCGCATTACCTCGCTTCTCCCGAGTGAGTTGTGGACTTAAAATTGTATCATGTAAATGTAGTAGGTGATCTAGTCGTACCTTTCAGAGGTTTCAAATTTTCAGCCCAATTGCATCTCCTTACAAAACCAAAAAAGTGATTTTTGGTTAGGTCAAGTTTGGTTTTTGCAGTTTTTCAAGTTTGTTCTGAGCGTATCTCTCCTCCAAATTGAGTTAGGGGGATTTCAGCCTGCTAAAAATCTAATGACCTCCATTCTGAGATTTTTGTAGGCAGTGGACACGATTTTTACAGCAATTTCAACTCTGGGCCCGAATTAGGCTTTCCATAGGGAGGTTCAACTTATTCAAACGAAGATGTTCGTCTTGTGATGCTCTACATCGTTTGCTTGCACCAATTTTTCGAATTTTTTATTGCAATCAATTCACGCTCGGAAAAAATTGCGACTTTTTTAGCAAAGGCCCCACCTCTCTCTTTGAGAAAAGGGATTGTTCTCGTATTTTTCTTGTTTCACTTAAAAGGAGGAAGTACGGTGCAAAACAATCGCTCCTAAAAGTGAATTAAGCTGATTTTTGAAAATTATTTATGCCTATGTTTTGGGAAAATTTGCAAGCGTGTCTTATTTCTGGTTGCTTTAGTCTCCTCCTACAATCTCCTATGAAAAAAAAAAACAAAGGCGTAAAAATATTGGTCTTTTGGTGCTCTACAACTTTAGTTTGAACATTTTTCCCGTAGGTACTTTATTTCAGAAATTATTGCCAGAAAACCAAAATTTGTGTCCCCTTGCCACCCCCCCCCTCCAAATGAGTCAAAATATGCACGTATTTTAGGGAAGTTCAAGAATATTAATATACATACTCCATAGTATCTATACACGAAATTTTCGCTTCCGATGAATTTTAATCAGATTTGGGCAATTTTTCAGCTAAAAAGCCCGTACTACGAGTATATGCCCATGACGTGAGTTTGAAATTTTGAATGCCGCAGGGATATTTCAGTCTGAATACCTGATCAATCACTGTATTTGCCCCTTTACCAATTTATTTCGAAGTACTAGCGTGTTCACTTTTTCCTCATTCCTCTCGCGCAAAAACTTCACAGATTATAGGTGAAAAAAATTTGATAGCAGACGCAACAGACACATTAAGTAAAATAAGGGATCAATTGAAATAGTTGTTAAATTCTTTTCGAAAAATTTAGGTCAAATTTTTCAACTAAATTGACCGATGATGCAATTTATGGGGCACCACTAATCTGCAATCTTGATTAAAAATATTAAAGCAAAATATCATAGAAAATTTTTTACATCGAATATCAAACAGATACGTACAACGAAATTGAAGGCATTCGAGGATAAGAAAACTTAGATTCTTATAATTTATATCGATTGCACAATATACCAATCTGAAATTACGACTTTTTTGCAACGAAAACCGCACTAATATCTAGGACCTACTTGAAAAAAATTAGAATGATTTACAATAACTACGTCTTCCTAGAAGATGATATTTCCTTATCGAGAAACGTCACTGAATTGCAATAAATTTTTTTTTAAGCCAATTTGAATTCATGACCGTCTTTATTGACCTACATATATACGTAGTCAGTTATGTATATGGTCAATTTGAAATGACCATTTGATTCGCTCAATCTCAAATGGAATAACTATAGGATAATAGTGTACCTATCCAACCCTATATACCTTCGATGGCAATACTTTACTATAGAATGGCCGAGACCCTTCGAATTGAAAAACCACAATCCTGTTTTTTTCCGTAAACACATGTAACTTGAAAGGGAAACCTTAAAGATAAGAAATAGATAGCGTTAAGGAAACCGCAAATATTTAGTTCAGCTGATAAAAAAAAAAAAAAAAAAAACATCATTCGATATTATCGTATGTGGAACATTTTAAAGAAGAGCAGATTCATACGTTTACAAATGGAGGAAAAAATTTGCTAAAATTTATAATTGCCAACTTTTCCTATCAGTTGACTGATGATCAGTATTTTTTTTTTGAAATGCAATCTGAATTACGTCATCCCCTTTAATAAGTAACTTACGAAAAATAAAGAAAGAAAAAGATAACGGAAAGTGAACAGAAATGAGTAAAATGACGTCAAACAAAAATATACTTAGGCTCACAGGTTACATGTTAAAGATGATAATATTCACTTGAAGCTAATTAATCGAAAGAACAGACATGAATTGAAAAGGCGCATCAATGCATGTTAAAAAAAAACCTACCTTTTCAAATCATGGGATAATACATCGTTGGGAGGGTGTATTATGCGAATACAATTATTTTTAACAAAAAAAAGCTTTACGTGGAGTACAGACGACATTTATCGATCCGTTCGTCCGCCGCGCCGTGACTAATGCGAAACGTCTTACAGACGGGTCCAGCGTTATAAAGATCTCCAATCACCCATGTAACTTTTTCTACAATCGTTGCAAAATCGCTTTAAAAATCTACTAAAATCAGACCAAAGGAAACAATACCTTTGAAATGTTTGTTTTCCATTTAAGGGCAACGGTACTTGGTAGGTACTTTAATAGCATTATCTTTTGGTACATAGTCTTTCAGTTTTCAGATGAAAAAAAAAGGCTACCTTTTACATAACGGTTAACAAAAATAGTGGCCAAAATTCCAAGAACAATTTTGAGCAATTTGTCCATTAATCAAATGTTCAGACGAAAGTGACCAATCACAAACAGATTATTAATAAGATAATGATGGGTATTAATATTTTCAGTATCTGTCTGGAGAATCAAAACTCATGTCTGTAGGACTAAATTGACCATTTCATAATTCGACAAAATTTGACTTTGCTAAAACGCATATGTATCAACGTCACTTTCATCGATATTTTAATAAAACATTAATATAGGGTAAGTAGCATAATTATGAGAAGGAAAAAAATTGATAAATAATTGCAAAAATGAGTTAAATGTTCAATTAACAGATGATAATTGTTTATCAAATAAGTAAATTAACGATTTATTTTATAATGAATTAATGATACATAATTCATATCGAAAATTCAAAATTGTTCCAGGAATTATACGAGTAATACGTCATTAATATCAATCCTGAGAATTGTATTTAGCTATTGAAAAAAAATTTCCCAACTAGGTATTTGAAAACTACAACTAAGCACGAAAAGTAGTAGAATATTTATATTGACCTTTTTGTGATCAAATTTAAAAGAAAAATCATCCACGTAAATGATGTTAATTAACTAGAGATATTTTTTGATTTCAGAGAACACGTCTTACTCACAGCACTTACCTATCATATAACCAAAGCTGAAAGCTACCGGTGGTATCGGTATGGTTCTCGAAATTAAATAGGCACCGCCGCGCCGCCCGTGCCGTTCACTCATTATCGTTTACCATTCGTACCTATACGTATAATCCGTTAAGAGTATTAAGTCGTAAATAATTTTCAAAAGTACTTGACCAATTTTTTTTTCTATCTTATCCATCGTGTCGGGCAATAATCTTGAAACGAGTGAAGGATTAAGCTTTGAGCTCACTCATACGCACACACAATCGCATCACTACCTATATACATTACAAAGTTAATGCTCGCAAAACCTATGCTACGAGTATATATGCTATGTTATGCCGTTGGCTTATTTATTCGTCGAGTGAAAATTTTTCATTACCGAATGGTGAATATTCGATGGGCGTGTACGATATACACACCAGTAAAATTACTACACGGAATTACGGATATAAAGACGTAGTAAATTTTTTTGAAATTTTTTAAAACCAAACTACACATAATACAATATCTCCCACTTCAAATAACCTTGTGATTTTTTTGCTGTTAATTTCGATTAGCGATATGACGCGAATATACCAGTATTATGAGCTGAAGATGATAAATAAAAAGTTTTTATCACGAAACCACGAATTTGAAACGCAGCTGCATTATTTATGGTAAGAGATAAAAATTAGACCAAAAAAAAAAATCAGGAAATGACAGAAATGTCATACGTATCAAGTGATGATATACAAATAGCCTACATATATTATATCACTCTATTAAACCATTTTAAATTATGACTTTATATTTCGATAATCTTGCTGCATGAAACGATGAAAATTTTTGCGCATTGCAAAGCCCAACAGTGCAGTACAAAAAGTGACCAAATAACGGAAAAATTTATGGCCAAAATTTTTTTTTCATAGGATTGTAGTACACCATCCCCCAAATAACATATCCAAAATCGGTCAAAATTGGACAAGTACTTCGTCCCCGATATCCCCACGTCTGCCCCAGAAACAGGTTCTTTATTAATAACTTTGCCTAACTTTGTTCCTAAACGCGATAGAAAAAAAAAGTCAAGTTAAAAAATGTAGCTGATTAAATTTTCAATAAAAAAGATTATTACATATTTTTTTCGAAAATTGATTGAAACATTTTAAAATCAGCTTAAAAGTACGCGTTATGCGTTAAGTGATGTTCCGCGTGATGTTTCCGTTGCGTGGCGAGAGCCAGCCGCCAACATTCGTACACGCCCGGGCTCAATTCTCTTTTAGCATACCTAAACAAATTACATGGGCTAATTGCTATGTTACCTCGTGTTAAAGAAATAATCATGGTTTGAATAAAAATACAATACGCATGGAATATTTTAAAATTACTGTAATTTTATGAAATAGATTTATTATTATCGTAATTTTCATAACTCACTATCGATTATTTTGAATTTTTCCACTTTTTTTTTAATGTCAAAAATATTTTTTTTTTTGATTTTTTGAAAATTTTTGAACTTTACGTCAGTTTTGCAGATTGAAAAAATGGAGTTGAAACGTTGAAATTTTTACCAAATCGTTTTGAAGTCATTTTGCAACCATTGTGATCCCATTGTTTGCAGATTTCCAAAAAGAGTGAAATTTGACACATCTCCAGTTTACATATGCTGTAAGAGAATTGAGCCCGAGCGTCTACGAACGTTAGCCGCTGGCTCTCGCGACGTGACAGAAACATCACGTGAAACACCACGTTAGCGCATGATGCGTCCTTTTCGAACTGATTTTAAAGCGTTTCAATCGATTTTCAAAAAAAATATGTAATTACCTTTTTTATTGGAAATTTACCCAGCTATATTTTTTGACTCAACTTTTTTTCTCTATCGCGTTTAAGAACAAAGTTAGGAAAAGTTATTGGTAAAAAAACTGTTTTTGGGACAGAATTGGGAATATTGGGGACGAAGCATTAGCCCAATTTTGGCCGATTTTGGACATGTTGTTCAAGTGGTGGCGTACTACAGTCTTGCAAAAAAAATTTTGACCATAAATTTTTCTGTTATTTAATGCTAATTTAACTGAACTATTTAGTTTTTACTATTTTTTTTTTTTTTTTTTTTTTTTATAAACGATGGAAAATTTTTTTTTTT
>FIZR01010507.1:0-16731 GCA_900060175.1 Ferrisia virgata | reverse complement strand
ATATTAATTTTTTTATCTCGAACATTAATATCATTTACTTTGCTCGATTCCGACCAAAATCGCTCCAATTCGGTCAATCGGCTCAGTTTGGCGGCAGATTAGATATATATAAGTGTGGATGACTTTGGGTCAAAATTCAGTTTTGCCCCATTTTGGGGGAGGGGGTGCTGAGGGGTCAAAAGCGCAAAAATTACTTCTTCTTAGGCCAATTGATAGAAAATTGAAAGCTGCATAATATTCCCAAAAATCAACCCCATAAGTTAATTAGGAGGGAAGATGTAGGGGTTTTCCCCCTTTTTGACCCTTAAAAAGGGCTGTTCCTCCCATATCTCCCCACCAAATTGAGCTAGGAAGTTGAAATTTGGTATGTACATTCAGTTGGAGCCCTAAATGTGCCTTTTGGGGGTTCCAACTTTTTAGCTCCACTGCACCCTGCACCCCCTCGCAGCTTCAAAAAGTGTTTTTTCATTGGATTTTCTTATTTTTTGAATTTTTTGAGTTTGTTCCTCACATAACTTCCCTCCAAATTAAGCTAGGGACTTGAAATTAGGTATGTAAATTTAGCGAAGGTCCTAGACGTGCCTTTTACCCCTTTGCAGCTCTAAATATGTGATTTTTTGGTCGTTTTTTATTTTTTGAGTTTATTCCTGGCATAACTCCCCTCCAAATTGAACCAGGAACTTGAACTCAGGTGTGTACATTTAGTAGCAGTTCTTGATGTGCCTTTTTTGGGGTTTCGACTTTTCAGCCCCATAGCATCCCCTCAGAGCCGTAAATATGTGGTTTTTTGGTAAATTTTTTTAATGTTTATAGTTTTTTTCCGTAGCCAAACTCCCTTCCAAATTAGACTAGGAAGTTGAAAACAGATATGCCCGGTCTGTAGGGACCGTTGATGTGATGTGCCTTTTGGGTGCTTTTGAGCATTTTATACGTTTCGTAGTTAAATATGCGTATACTGCGTCTTCGCAAAAATGAAGAATAAAAATTTATAAAAAATTTCTTTCATCGGCCAAATGTCTCGAATATCCATTAGCGTGTTGAAAACTGGTTTTTAAAATCCGCAAGTCGGGTATACGCGAATTAACATAGATTACAAAAGAACTTGGCTCGATTAATTGCCACCGAAGGAGCGAATTTTTCAAAAAGCTGACAGACTTTTGGCAAGTTAGTAGCTCAGTGTGTTTTGTTGTTGTACATTCTAATTTCTATGCTCTTCGCAGCGCTAACAAATTGTATAATGCGACTTCTTTGTGCTGAAAGTTTCGAGAAGTTTTTGATTAATGAATCTTTTGATTCAATTATTGCGACATCTTTCGCTCCCATATACTGGTAGACCTTATCGGTAGGTTTAGTTAGCTATGTATGTAAAGTACGTAAGTATCTTGTACGACGTAATAAAAATTACCTCGTTATCATCACTACTACGTTTGTACGTAAAATTAGTAATAATGAATCGTATACGTATTTTGCGTCGTTCTGCATCTAAAAATACATCACAAAAAGGTACTCGTACTCGTACCATCATAGCGAAAAAGAACAACAAGGCAAGGCATCTGTATCGGTTAATTTAAATTATAAATCTGTAATAAATAATACAAATATTTGGATTTAATTTCATTCCGCTTTAAATGCTGAGAGAAAGAGTTTATTCGCGCCAAAGGTATAAATACGAATATTCGAATTTTATATTTTACTTTAATTAAAACGAATCAATCGATTGGTGCTGGGAAAACCGCTCCGTGTATAGTATCGCTTTAGATTCGATGGGATGTACACAGTATTATATGAATGGGTTATTTATACCATACCCCGTATCAGATTAACCAACTAAATTGCCTTAAGAAACCACCAAATCTGAAACAGATTAAAAAAAAATTCTCCTCGACAATGTAAACAAAGGGTAGCCGGCAGTTGATTTAGTAACCCGTAAGATTTCTTTGGTTGGTATTGTGCTCGAATTGAACACAAATGGTGGATGTTGGTTTTGGAATCATTTACGATGATTTATACTTACTTATACGTGCAGCGTATCTCGCACCCGAGTTAAAATAAATTAAATAAAAAATTCATGAAAAATTCACTCGAACCGATTCTTTATTCGCGAAAAGTATCGTCGAGTAAACAAAAATATTATATTTTACCGAGTTTTTTATTGTGTAAAAAATTAGCCAACTCGCGGATATTTTTGCGCCAGATTATTGGCAACATTATTAAAATCGGATAATTTCAAAACAAACACAAAGCGACGCGACGTCTTTTTTGTTTTAAATAAGGATTTCTTTTTTCGATTATATTTATTTACATATTTTTTTTATTCGTAATTCATTTCGTTGGGCACGTTCCAATTTATTTTACGTACATTGAAATTAAACCTGAAGCAATGAAATGATCATCCTTAAGTGAACTCTTTTGAAAATTATTATCGAATCAAATGTGCGTGGTTTATGATGATAACACGATAATAAAAATGATAACGTTAACGAGTGCATTGACTTGATGGTTGTAATCAAGTAATCGAAATCTAGTTGAATTTTATAAGTTGGAATTCCATTTTAACTAGCGGATTTGCCAGAAATTTCTCAAAAGTGGGTTCTAATGGTTGTTAGATTATAAACTTTTTTTTTAAAAAAGGATTCGTCTACAAAAAATCCAGTTTTTCTGCATCACCATTTTCGAAAATTAATAGAACAGGAATTGGTAATTCGCATATACGAACGAAGCCCTCCCCGCTTAAGTAATGGTATGGTCCGAATCGAAAATGTAGCTTCATTTTCATGTTTGGCATACTTAATTCATACGAAAACGATACCCATATCGATATATTTACTTCCCCTCAAAACAATTATGGGAGCGGGGGAGGGGGGGTGAAAAAAAGTAGAATGAGGCGTAATTTTTTTGTGCGAAAAGCTCCTTTTGTAGGTACACCTACATTATTCCAGGATCATTTTGGACTCATTTGCCCATCGCCCTTTAGCTGGCCAAAATGGAAATTTTTGAGGATCTAGAATTCATTTTTCATCTTACTTCAACTCAAAATTCTGTAATGGCCCCAGGAGAGGTGGGAACGAAGGCCAAAATTTGAATCATTTTTTTGAGTGGGGTATCAAAATACAGCTAAATGGTCTTTGTAATTCGGTACCCAGTGTTGATATGACCTTGAATTTCACATGGGCTTTGAAGGGGGCTGGGAAATGACCGAAATGAACATTTTCGATTGGGGTATCAAAATATAGATATAATTTGAGCTCGTGATCGCCAGCACTCATGTGACTTTTAAGTGTACAGGGGTCTTGGAGGACTCGAAAAGTGAGTTGTCTAATTATAGGTATATCTTGTGACTCTAATTACTGTAGAAATCACAGATGAGGAGGGGGTGGGGTTGCAAAAATTAATATTGACAATATTTTCGAGTGTGGTGTCTAATTATAGGTAATTTGATCTTGCGATTCTGAATCTGGTACTGTGATAACTCAAAACACAATGAAAATCCCGAGGGGGGAGGGGCAAAATTCAAAATTGACATTATTTTTAAGTGGATTATCAAAATGGTGTAAATTTCAGCTTCTCATCCCGAGTCCACTATATATATATATGACTCTCAACTGCACAGGGCTCTGGGAGGCGGACAAAATTCAAAATTGGCCATATTTCTGTGTGGGGTGTCTAATATTACACATAATTTGGCCTTGAGATTTCGAATTTGCTACTGCTGTAACTCTAAATACCGTAAGCATCCGACAGGGTGGGGGGGGGGGAATTTGAAATTGACAATATTTTCGAATGTGCTATCTAATTATTGGTAATTCAACCTAGTGATTCTTAATCTGGTACTGCTACGACTCAAAATACAATTGAAACCTCAGAAAGAGGAGAAAGAAAATTCAAAATTTGGCAATATTTTTGAAGTGATATCAAAATCCTAGCAATTTAAGCTCGTAGCTGACAGGAGCCTTAGAGGGGAAAGAGGGGCCGGATTCAAAATTGGTTATATTTTCTTGTGGAATGTCTAATTATTGGTAATTTAATCTTTTGATTCTAAATCTGGTACTGCGAAGACTCAAAATACCATATAGACTCCGGGTGGGTGGTGGCAAAATTCAAAATTGACAACATTTACAAATGGGGTAACCAATCATATGATTGTGAAATCGATAGGAAGCCTTGGAGGGAGGGGAAAATGACAAATTCATAATATTTTCGAGTGGGGTGTCTCATTCGTCTTCGTAATTCCGAAATCTGGCACTTTTACGACTCTCGAATACCTCTGAGACCTCAGTTGTGAGAGGGAGGGGGGGGTTGCTCAAAATTAAAAATTGACATAATTTTTGAGTGGAGTGTTGAAATACGAGCAATTTGATCTGGTGATTCTGAATTCGGTACCGTAATGACTATAAATATCATATGGATCCCAGTGGGGGGGGGGTGTAAAATTCAAAATTAACAATATTTTCGAGTGGGATGTCAAAATACAGGTAATTTTACCTCGTGATTTCGAACGCAGTACTGATAAAATTTTGAACTTCGCAGCAGCTTCAGAGAGAGAGAGAGAGAGAGAGAGAGAGGTTCGGACAAAATTCAAAATTACCAAAATTTTCTAACGTTGTATCGAACTGCGAGTAATTTGACCTTGCGCTTTCGGGACACCCTGTGTATAAATCGTAAATTTCTTCGATCATTTCACAGACACCTTGTACATTGCTCGTACAGTGTACATGGAGCGAAAAAAAAAAATGGGTAAAGAAAAACAAATTGGCCTCATCTTCATCATTTACGAATTTATATTCAACGTTTCATTTTTTTTTTTTTTTTTTTTTTTTTTCGGAGCATATAAAATAAACCCAACATAAGATTATTTACTACATTTGGATGTACGCAGAGGGGCGTAGGGCGGTAGCTAGCCTTAGAAAAAAATCAACCCACCTCATTAAGATATCGTTTCGACTACAAGAAATAACACGACGTTATATATCTTGCGCGTTACGATGAAATTTATGAAGCGAAAATGAAAAATACCAACATTATTCGAACGAGGAAAAATAAGTATGTACCGCAACAGCAGATTTCAATTTTAACGCTTTGCGACAGTTGGCAAAACACACGCTCGTGTTGATAAGATACGCGAAAAATACCATCCGTATCGTTTTATTGATGCATCGCATCGAATCGCATCGTGCAATCGAAAGAAAAAAGGAAGCAATTTTCGCCGAATTATCTTCACGTTTTGTATCACGTATTAATTATAGGTTCAATAACTCTCTCGGTATAAAGTTACGACGAGGATATATGCTTGATAATCGATAAAAAGGGTGAAAAAAAATAGGGTGATTAACATCGTAAATTGTGATATTCTCAGGTGTAAGTAGATAGAGGTATACCTACTTTTACCCTGCGAGAAAGTTTAATCTGGACAAAAAATAATAAAAATCGACTAAAAATTCTGCTGGTATTTGCGGCTTTGAAAGTTTCCAGCCGATGCGGATGGTACGATATAAAAGGCTGAAAAATCTCACAACTTTGATGAGCCTATAATTTTATAGCTCGTTTTATCGTCTTGATTGATATACTGTTGGCGATTTTTCTTCATTTTTCTTTTCTTTTTATCATTATACTTATGTATTACGAAACAGAGAGAATTTGTGACTTTCTTTTTAAACTACTCGAAATAATTTATTGGGTTTTGCTTGACGTGAACTTTTCTTCTATTCCTTTTTTTTTTTCAGAATTCTTTCGATACGATTTACGCAATATTGAGAATTTCGATGTTCGTTTTACGTGTTTGAAGATACAGAGGTAAGATTTTTAACTCTATTTTTTTTTTTTATTTTTACCTCGAAGCTTTGAATTTGAAAATATGTGCGCGTTTCTTTTTTGATAGGATTGTCGTAATTATCGTACATGTTCAAAGTATCGTGTTTGCAGTTTCGTTAAAAGCTACCCACACAGTTATAAATTCTATCGTTTATTTCGTCATTTGATACCATTTTCAAAGCTCGTTTCACGAAAGTAACCTTTATTTTTCGCCAAACTATTGTATTAATTACCTGCGTTTTGTTTTCGTATACCAGGAAATTTTCGACTCTGTGTAGATATGGACTTTCTTTAAGATATTCGATTCCTTTATGAAATTCTGTCCAGTAAGCGCCCTACAGCTAGTAATTTTCCTCTATGGCATTATATCAAAGGCTTCGTAATGGGCAATGGAAGTAGCACAATATCTTATTCCTTGTTCTGAGAATAATTTTTACGAACGAATTTTCGGCCTAATTTTCTACACCGTATGGTCAAGTGAAACCAGTCTATGGCATAAGGAGAGGGGAAGGAGGGGTAGAAATAAAATTTCTTTTAAGATCCTAGAAGACCATTTAACCAATTTTTGGGCGTACCAGGTATTTATCATTCTTTGCCATTGTAGACTTGAATCATTTACTCAGCTCAGTACTCACTAAAATTATTTAACTTTAATCACGTGCAAAGTTTGTGCAAGGAATGGAATAGAGAGGGAAAAAATCGTTCATTTTGAAGCCGATCGATAGATAGTAGAATGTGTTGTGTGACAAAATGAAAAAACTACCGAAAAACCACATATTTGGGGCTGAAAAATCGAGAACCCAAAATGGCATATCTAGGACCGCCACTAAATTTACATACTCAATTTCAAGTTCCTAGCTCAATTTGGAGGGGAGTTATGCGAGGAACAAACTTAAAATATAAGAAAAAACAACCAAAAAAAACGCGTACTGTAAGTTGTGAGGGGATGAAATGGAGCTGAAAAGTCGAGACCCCCCAAAAAAAGCACATTCAAGGTTCCTACTTACAGCTTCCTAGCTCTGTTTGGAGGAGAGTTATGCGAGGAGGAATCTCAAAAAACTCAAAAAATGAGAAAACCTGACCAAAAAACTACATTTTTGGGGCTGTGAGAGAGTGCAATGGAACTCAAAAGTGGAAATCCTCAAAGGATACATCTACGATTCTTACTGAATGCACATACCTAATTTCAAGTTTCTAGCTCATTTTGGTGGGGCGACAGGAGAGGAGAAGCCCATTTTCTTGGTCAAAAAGGGGGAAAATCCTCATATCTTCCCTCCTAATTGATCTAGAAGGTTGATTTTGAATATGTTGTGCAACTTTTGATTTTCTATCAATTGGCTTGAAAAGGGGCAATTTTTGGGATTATGACCCTTCAGCACCCCTTCCCCCAAATTGGGGCATAACTGAATTTTGACTCTCAAGTTCATCCCCCCCCCCCATATATATCTGATTCGCCGCCAAACTGATCCGATTGACCAAATTGGAGCGACTTTAGTCGATATCGAGCGGAGTAAATGATTTCAATGTTTGGGAGAAAAAATGAAAATAAAAATAAATATCTGACATGACTAAAAATCGTCTTAATGTTCTTCTAGGACCTCAAAACGGATTTCGTTTATATCCCCCCCCCTCGTCGACAATTGGTCGATAGACTGTAATAGCCTGGTTTTCGTTGACAATATGACATAGAAAATCAGGTTAAAAATGTGTGAAGAGTTTTCCATTCTTTGACGTTAAAAAAAATTGTCGATGCAATATCTCTTCCCTGGGAACAATCTTGCACAAAAGTCCCCCCCCCGCCCCCTCTGCCATGAGCCGGGGAGGAAAAAATTCCGCATATGGATTCAGTACGTGCAAAAAAATGAACTTTTTGTAGAGTTCTAGTTTTTAGCCCCTTTGTACCCTTTTCCAAAAAGTGGACTTTTGTTAGGTCAAGTTCGGTTGTACTCAAAATGCCTCAAAAAATCACTTTTCAGGTTAGTCTTTACCATTGTCCGATTTTATACCGAACATATGCCCCCTCCAAATTGAACTTAGAAGCTTGATATTTTTCATGTATACTTAATAAATTTCCAATATACACTTTTGATGGTTTCAACTACATATTTTCTTTGACTATCGATCAAGTGTAGTACTGGTACTTGAGAAATGGCACAACTTTTGAAAATTAACCTTTATTGAATAATAAATTAGTTCTTGGAAAAATTATGTTTCGAAAAATCATATTGTTTATGTTTTTTTTTTTTTTTTTTTTATTTCAACTCAAGTAAACTTCGTAACATCTAGGCCACTCTAATGGTTTAAAATTGATAATATTTTTACTCGAGATGACATCCGAGGTGTCATTAATCATCATCTTAAGAACGGTAACATTATCCATATTTCAATAGTCCATACTATACTGGCTTACCTGACATCCTGGTATCTGAATCGTAAAAGAAATTGACATATTTAAGAAAAACCATACCCCATATAGTTAGTTTTGCAGAAATAAATTCGTCGAAATATTGAAAAAATAGAAATACGCTTAATCGGATTAGAAATCGATTAAAAACGAGCTCGGCTGCGTTGTCATTGTGGTCGTCGTCACCATTTCAATTTATTCATTTCTTTCGTGCATTTCGTAAATATACCAATGTACCTTACCTGACCCACGCATATAAAAAAAAAAAATTTAAATACGTATCTGCGCAGCAGAAACGTTAAATCATTTTTTAAATAATTAATAGAATTCAAAAAAAAAAAAAAAACGAGAAAAATACGATTTGACGAAGTTTTTAAATCGTCGATTTTTTTCAATTATTCTCTCTTTTTTCTTGGCTTTTGTCCGATAACCCAGCATCTCATTGCGACTGTGTTTAATACGTGTCGTAAATCAATGTCATTTGTTCGTAGACGTTTTTTTTTTTTTTTTTTTTTTTTTTTTAAAAATTTTTTAAGGACTTTTTTTTTTTTTTTTTTTTTTTTTTTTCATAAATTCTGTAAGGACATTTTTTTTTTAGATAGATTTTATTATTGAAAAAAAAATTTTTTTCAACGATTTTGATAGTTTTATAATATTTTTCCCCTCCCCCGCCGACGATAATTTATAACGATGATTTTCTTCTGTTCGAGATATGGATGGATTTGACATTTCGTTAATAAATTACAGCTTTTGAGAAATGGCTTTGGTGGAATACCCGTAGATGGGCGCCAGCGCCGTACTGACCGGAATATCCGTAAGGAGTGCGTGATTCAAAAAAAGGTACATTGGCCAGACTACCAGATCTCCCCCCCCCCCACCTAAAGGTGGATATAGCATTTTTTTTTTCAAAACCTCTCCCTTTCGCGCGTATTTCAAATCATCGACATTCGAAGTGAAAATTCCTAATAGACGAGAAGATTTTCATTGGCGAGATGACAAATCACGCCAACGGCAAACAATACAACGAACCTTTATTATTGAAAACTTCGCCTTAGAATATGACTTTTCAAATACAAAGCACGCCTTATATATATATATGTATATATAACTTATTTCCAAACCATTGAGAGAAGAAAAGAACGTAAAAGTAGGTTCGGTAATTGCCCATGAAGCTGACCAAAAACCAGTGCAAATGCCAGCCATACATTTCCAACTTACGTATGTGCTATTTTTTTCTGCGGTTTACCACAGCTTCGATATAATAAAAATAAAAGGCAAATCATCGCTTTGATATACGTATACCTTACCTATGGAATTTATCAATAATTTAAAGCCTCGTTCGACCTTTTATAAAGGCAGGTATCATGTACATTTATATAGTAGATTTCAAATAGCCTGTGGTTTACATAAATTTCGATGTTATTTCAACTCGATTCTTTTTTTATCGCGATTAAGTACATTTCGTA
Organism: Ferrisia virgata; assembly: GCA_900060175.1. Classification (NCBI taxonomy): domain Eukaryota; kingdom Metazoa; phylum Arthropoda; class Insecta; order Hemiptera; family Pseudococcidae; genus Ferrisia; species Ferrisia virgata. Next base: position 7,053 of record FIZR01010507.1, on the reverse strand, counting down.
CAGGTACAATGTAACATTGTATAATTTATAACGAACAAATGTTTTTTTTAGAAAAAAAAAAAAAAGAAAGAAATAAAAATAAACACAATTGTCGATAAAATAATAATAAAAAAAACCTACCACCCCCACGTCCATTAAAACGTTCAACGAATTAATAGAGGAACCCGTCGTTAAGGTGCAATTTTCACTATTTTGATTTGATTTTTATCGTGATTCAAAACTGCAGGTAAGTACCTAATAAAAAAAAAATATACATAACGAAATTTCCACACCGGCGAAAATAAACATAAAATGTAGTTTAAAAAAAAAATGGCCAATAGCGATAGTGAAGTGTATAAATTTTCGTTGTTCTTTAATCTGAAAATAATTATATTTTGTTGGAGGACACGAATTATGCATAAGTAGTAGGTACTAGGTAGCTAGGTAGAGGTGCTACGAAATGTACAGGTAGTTAGACTTACATGAGCTAGCATAAAGCTTACTCTATTTCAGTGAGTTGATTTTACATTGTGAAAAATTGCGCTCAACAAACGGTTAATAATTTGCATGTTGCTGTAAAGGATATGCAATTTGATTTAGCTTTATTATAAATATACACGTGTAGCCTGGCCTCTTAATTGCGTCATAAATTATAATTTCCTTTTTGCTAGTAGCTGCTGTAGTGGCACCTACACTACCCTACACTTATATACAGCTGCACAGTGTTGAATAAACTACCTACTCTTAACACTGTGTGTGTAATACAAATTTGTCATTTTTGTACACCTTCTAATTATCGTAGTAGCTACAGAATGCGTTTTTGTCCTCGTAATAATCCAAACTATGCAACAAATTTACCTACTACACACGCGACCTCAACGGCTCGGTGACAGTCTATCGTTCTTATTGTTACACCTACTATAACACTCGCACACCCTGTACAAGTGTACACGAATCTATAGCTACAGTACATTACACGTACACTGACGAGTACACTTACGTCCGCAATTTTCGAAGGTCGTTAACACATTTTAGCCTTTTTGTAAAACGTAAATGCCTGCGAAGGGTAAGTGGTGTTATGTTTAAAAACCGGAAATTGCGCCTTTAAAACGGTTACACAAAATACTGTTTAAGACCAGGAAATTTATCGAGACTTATACCTGCCTAACTGTAGTAGTACAAATAAATAGCTATTGGAAGTTGCAGTAGCTATTTCTTTTACAAAAGGATGCTAGATTATTCGTATTTTCTCGTTGATCCATTTGTTCGCGTGTTTATTCCATCGAACTAGAAATACTAAACACCATCAGGTTTGATTTATAGCAAGATTTTCTTTGACACGTTGGTTATGAAAATCAGGCTATGGTGGACACATGGGGGCAGGGGGGTGAGAAGCATTAACAAAATTTGTTTTCAGTTTCTAGAAGACCACTGGTACCATTTACGGTGATTTCGGATATTTATCTCCTCTCCTCCTTCACCCCCCCCCCTTCGAGGACTGAAATCATCTATCGAACTGAAGACAGAAAAAAAAACACTTAAATTTGGCCAGTAGGCTCAAATTGGTGGCCTGGTTTTAGATCAAATTTCGGACGTGAACTAATCTGGCAAAAAGGGTGTTGAGGGATCAAAATTATCGGATTGTTTGTTTTTTGAGCCAATGGATAGGAAATATAGAATCGTATAACATGTGCAAAAATCAGCTTCTTATGTCAATCAGAAGGATAGATGTTGGAGTTTTCCCGATTTTAGACCTTGAAAAAAAAACTGATCCAGATATAAAGAAGTAACCATGAATAACAGAAGACATCCTGCTGTTTATAGAGCAGCGTAGGCAAGCCAAATGTTGTGACGACAACGAACAATATAAACTACTGAACCGATCAAATCGGTCCAGCAGTGTTATCGTAGAGACAGAAAAGCCTACCTTGACCAATCCTGCAATGAAATACAGGAATACGTAGATCGTAATGAGACCAGTACAGTGTACAAGAGAATACGTCTGATCGGTAGAGATTTTAAACCCACAACTCGCGAGATCAAGGAAGATGATGGCACAGTTGTGTGAGATTCTAGAGACATCCTGAACAACAGTCGAACTGACAAGTGAAGATGAGCCAAACATCCTACTTGATGAAGTAAGGGATAAAGAAACGCAAAGCACCTGGTTACGATAGTATTAAAATTATGTGTGGCAGGCTCTTGGTGAAAATGGAATCAAAGCTGTATGGAAACTCTGAAGTGTGATATGGCAGAGTTGTAAATGACCTACTGAATGGTGTAAGTTGGCACTGATTCCCTTGCATAAGAAAGGAAATGCAAGATTAGGCTCTAATTATCGAACAATCGCTACAATTCCATGCGGCAGCAAAGTCATGTTACGAATCCTAAACAACCGGATCAAGGCGTATCTACACAGCCAAAATCTACCTAAACAAGCCGGGTTCATGCCTGGCAAAGGCATGTTATTCAACATCTATGGTAATCGCATACATTGGACTGGTGGTATTTCCATTGGAGGAAGAAGAATCTTTAATCTGCAGACGATACCACCTTGGTTGCTTCAGATGAAGAGGAAATGACAGAGCTCTTCGACCTGGTGAAGATAGCCAGTGAAAAACTTAGACTTCGTGTTATTAAATCAAAATTGAATGTGACGATAGTGTATTGGGGCAAGTGCCTTCCAGTTTCTACAGCTCTGAGCAAATACGAAAAGGTGAACGCTTTCGTATAGTTAGGCTTCATTATCGAAATCGTCAGCAGAAATACAGCACACAATCGTCTGAGCAAATCAACTATGACCAGACTGCGTAATGTCACATGTAATAACAAGATCTTCAGAAAGATAAGGAAGAGACTTACATAGTCGGTTGTTTTCTCTGTTTTCCTGTATGTTGTGGAAACATGGACATTAAAGGCAGATGGTAAAAGAAGAATCGACACCTTTGAGATATTGGTCTGGCAAAGGATGCTGAGGATACCCTGGACAGCGCGAAAAACTAGCATTTCAATCGTCAACAAAATACAAGAGCCAGTCAGGCTAAGTGTTTTATGTGAGAAATGCATTCTAGGGTATTTGGGACATGTGACCAAAAGAGAAGTCGGAAATCTCGAAAAAGACATTCTCTTTGGTAAGGTCCCTGGTAAAAGAGATAAAGGAAGAATCTCCATCAAAGAGTGAGTGGGTTCTGTGGTTAGAGCTGTTACACCAACACAGGATCGTGATAGACAGCGCATTCTTTTAGGTTCAATACGGTCGTAAATGACTGAGATCTACTGATGATGAGATCCGATGTCGCTAGTCTGGATATTGATGTTCAACTGACAACTGTTGATGGTTCGCTGTTGATAGTCCTGATCTGGATGGTCAACTCTTGACAGTCTACAGTTGACCATCAAATGTTGGTGAACCTGCACCATCAAGAATTAGCAGCCCAAATTGTGATGGTGTGGGTGTTGATGGTCCACTATTGTTGGTCAGCTCTTGACAATCCACTGTAGACCATCAACTACTGATGATCAAGTGCTGATAGATCTGAACTGTCAACTGTTGAATTATGTTTGACGAAAAAGTTGATCGCTATAAAAAAATACTGAGCAATTTTTCAACGTACTAAATGTCATAAAACATTACAGATGAAATGTGGTCCTATGCAGGAGTTGAGGGAGGTAAATATGAGTGGGGATGACTTTGGATCATAATCCGATCATGTTCAAATTTGTGCAAAGAGGTTGCTGAGAGGCAAAAATCGCAAAAATTGTTCGTTTTTTAGCCAATTGATGGAGAATCCATAGTTTTATAACAAATTCAAAAATTAATCATCTTGGTCAATTAGGAGGGAAGATATGGGAGGAGGGGCTCCCCTTTCTGGTGTTGAAAAAGCAGTGTTATACCCCATGTATTTTCTCTTCGAATTGTGGTAGGGCATTGAAATTTGGCATGTACATTTGTTAAAGGCCTTAGATGTGCTTTATGGGGCTGGCGAGGGTTTGACTTTTTGGTTTCATTGAATCCCCTCATAGCCATGAAAAAAACAGTTGGGGAGTGTAAAAAAATCACTTTGGAGTCTTGGAAGATGATTAAATCGACATTTTTTTTATAAAGTTCAATTTTTTCAGCAACTGTTGATGAATCAGATCTGTGAACACTTCATCATTAGCAGATGATGGTAAAAAAGACCATCAAAACAATAGTGGACCATCAACATCAGCACCATCAAAATTTGGACTGACAACTTTTGATGGTTCAGATTCACCAACAGTCAACTATCAACAGTTGTTGGTCAGCTGTGGACTGTCAAAAGTTGACCATCAATAGTCGACCGTCAAGATCCGGACTGTCAACAATAAACCATCAACAGTTGTTGGTTAAACATCAATACCGAGACAACCGACATCTTGAATGTAACCTCGAATGTTAAGAAAAAATGCTATGCAAATTTTCAAAATTCTTCATGTTATTACTTCCTTTGTTCCAGCAGAAGTCCAAATTTTATCTGAAGTGACATAACTTTCAAAATATTTGTGATTTCGTTTTAACATTAAAAATTTTGAAAATTTCATAGCATTTTTTCATAAAATTCAGTTTTTTTGTCTAACAGAATCCAACTATTGACGATCCAGATGTTGACAGCTCAGAACAGTTGACTATCAATGTTTAGGCCATCAACATCCAGGCAGTTACAATCTAGACCATCAGAATCTGAACAATCCTGATTTTGGACTGTCTGAATTCTGATGGTCCTCTGTTGGTGATCAGCTGTTGACGGTTACCTATAAAATGCGTTGCTAAATATCTGTCAATGTTAATATTTTAAAAAATACTAGATTTTTACTATAATTCCGCCCTCCCCGTCCCGCCCCCATTCAAGACCAAAATTATTTATTTGGCTCAATAGAATCAAAATCGCTGAAATGCGGCCAGTAGCTTTAGATCGGTGGCAAATTAAACGTATATGAATGGTGATGACCTATGGTCAAATTTTGGTCATGTCCAAATTTAATTAGGAGGGGAGATATGAAGGATTTTCCCCTTGCTGACGTTAAAAAATGACAGTAAATATGAATTTTTTTCTTCAGTGGTTTAACCATAGAAGAAACTTTGGTGACTCCGGAGCCTCCCCTCAACATTCCCTTGAGCACAAAAAATTTGAAAAATCATTATACTTAAGCTAATTTTTTTTCATGAAACTACTGAATATGCATTTTTTTTAAATATCACAGTTCTTTATACCACTAACATTTTGTTTAGAAAAATAAAACCTCATCTCATCATACAGATAAATTGCAACCCCCCTCCTTTGAGTCATGCCTGGCTACACCACTGGTACCAATTTAATAAAAAAAAAATGGCAGGATACATCATCGAAACTCACAATTGGTTTTCTTCAAAATTTTCTTCATAGACAAAACATCAGCACTTGAAAATTTTCTATCAAATTAAATTACATGAAACACTTCTAGTAATGTGCATGAAATTATGCAATTTTATGAAGAAAATTTTTCGGTGTGTTTGTGCAGTATGCATCTTTTGTTCGTACTTTTTCCTCATCTTCAAGGCTTCAATATGTGTGGAAAAATGTTTATTTCAAGATTAACTCGACCAAGAAATTCGTCTATGCTAAAATTAGGTCTCTTGGGAGAAATTTTTCTTTCATTTCAAATAATTAATGGTTGTATTATATATCAAACGATGTTGATAACGAAATTTAATCACTCTGATCCTGTATTACATTACAAAAATATAAACATTTCGCGCTTATATATTAAATAATTACGAATAAGATTTATAATCGAGTTGTTAACGCGAGAATTCCACGAAATTCAAAATTGGAAACGTGCCATTAGATTAGTCAGACAGATTGGTCCATCTACTTGTATACCCGTAGACAAGGAATATACATTATTTATAGCTAAATCATACAACACACAAATTTGACGTACTTATACGTACAATTGTTACGAAAAATTATTATGTAGTTAGGTAAATATGTTGATAAATGAAGAATGGTTTTAATAAATGCCTCCGGTTAAAAATTATCTGCCAAAATTTTCATCACGTTAAGTCGTAGTTGGTTTTTTCTTTCTATCCTTTGAATGCATTGTGTATGTAGATAAGGCTTAAACCAACAAAAAAAAGAGTATTCAAGTTCGAATTAATTTCACTCATTTTTGCTCCAGGCAGACTAGACTGTACATATACAATAATTATCACACTGAAAAAAAAACATCGTTTTCATATCCACATGGATCCTTTTTCAGATCAGCCAGACTTTGGAATTGATGAAATACCCAGCAGGCTTGAAATAATACAACACATGGATCGAGTAGAAGAAGGGACAGGTGTGTTCAAAAATTATTTTTTGAAAACGTGCAACAATATCTGAAAGTTTATTCCAAAATTCGAGCACAGTAGCGTTTCATCATGCTTAACGAAAAGGGGAGGCGGACTTACCCTTAAATTCCTTCTACTTTTCATCAGGAATCGAACCTGAGATATTCTTGGATTCTTAAGAATATTCCTGTCTAGAGTACAGCATACTCCAAAGTACCTAGCCTTAGTTACCATTTTCATCTACAGAGTGTCCGGCGAGAGGATGTCAAAACTTAAAACTTGGATATAACTCGATACTGCCAAAAAAGCATGTCAGATGGAGAAGTTGCCTACGTTGAAAATCGAAGGGGTAAAATCGGTGTTTTAAAAAATTACAATCGAAACCAATTTTCAACTGAGGGAATGAATACTTCATTGAAAACTGAGCAAATTTTGTCATGTTCATTTTTTGATCAACTACAAAATTAAAGGGGCTATTTCAACAAGTCGATCAAAAATGAAATTTTTCAAAAACCAAGCGATAATTGATATGGATTATACACAAAAAGTTGGAAAAATTTTATTCTCCTCATTTTTGGCCTTACACAAAAATTAACGGAGCTATGTCAAAATTGTTTAAAAATAAAAAAACGAAACGCGGTGCGTTGCTTTTTGAGCCTGATTTCTTACCCCCCCCCCTACCTATACACCTCTCTAATGATATCAAAACATTTTTCACGCAGCTATCCTATGCAGATTGG
>FIZR01010503.1:0-29889 GCA_900060175.1 Ferrisia virgata | reverse complement strand
TTTTTCATATAGTAGACACCAAGATATGCAATTTTCTTTATAACGATAGAAAAAAAATAGAAATCTGAAATGTGGAGGATGTTCCTATTAAAATTAAGAGCTCATACGTGGAGAGAATTTTTTTTAGGTGTCTACCAACCAGTTTTTCAGGGTACCAAGTGAAAAAAAAATAACCATTTTTTTTGACCCACCCTAGTTGTTTATATGGCTATACCATAATTTGCATTAGATGTCGTTTTTGACATATGTTGTCTATTTTTTTAAACCAGATGTCAAAAATGACATAAGTTGCTACAGGAGGGTTTAACATCCCAAAAAACACCCACTCCATCTCAAATTCCTCTACAGCCATGCAAAAAATCCTCCTCTCAATAAAAGAACTTGACCTCCAACATCAAATTCAAGTCCTAACTTTTTTTACCCCTTTTAAACACTGGGTACAAAAATCTTAGCAATTATAAACGCCCAGGATAAAAAAAAAATTTTTTTAAATAAATCATCTTCCCCTGATAGTTATGGGGTTTCGTTACCGTGATGAATGAATATCTATATTATTTTTTTTTTCAATGAAACAATCACTGAATTCCAACTGTGATACAAAATCTAAATAAAATGCCCCTTACTGGTCGCTGCGTACCTACCACCAATAGTCCAGTCCCTACCTACATACACACACGTAAGATCTCGTGGATCATTATTATATTATTATGTAAAAATTAAAATCTTATAACGTCGTCCTTGTCAGAATTATGTACACGTTACAAGGATAATTTTATTAGATCGAAGTAGTGACCACCATGCCATCTGATTCATTTGATTTACAAAAAAATCGATTATAAAAATATATCTAGTACAGAATTACATATCGGTTAATGTCGTTAAATGGCATACCTACGTTTATGGCATACACACATATCGAACGTCCTCTAATTAATGATAATTTATACGTTGTTTTATATTTCATTAATAAGAAGCCGAAAGATTATACTGCCTCGGGTACTTCATCGTAATGTATACAAAATACGCATAGGCAACAGGCACAGGTACATAGGTAAGTACGAGTATATATATATATATATATGATTCGTCATACTTGTACCTCGTTCGTACCATATTCTCGTCTACTTTACCAGTAAGTAAGTAAGTAAGTAGCGAAATACATTGAGATATACAATATATATACATGTGTGTGTATATAGGTACTTATCCGTATAATAAATATATCTCTACGTATACTTTCGATGATTAGAACAAAAAGAAGAAATACATACGACTCTCCGCACTGCCTACCATTGGCCCAAGCCTCAGTGGCGATGTCGCCTGCGGCAGCCCGGAGTGAACCGATTAACTGCAAATGCGAGAAGATATATGTATCTACTGGTAAGAGGAAATTAAATTCAGGTATTCGACAATAAAAGTTTGATCGTCGATTTCCATTTCATGTGTAATTTTCAAATTACACCTACGTACGTAAATGGAGAGAGGTAAATATACTGCATACGTATGAACAGACGTATCTAGACTACACACAGAGTAGGTATATGGTATCAATAGCATTTACGTAGACGATGGAGAAAGGTGCCATTCGGGGTTCGCCAATTTTTATGTGTAGGTACAAGTACCGTACGTACCGGTACAGCACATAAGTACACTTACTAAGATACTGTGTCGAATTACACAATCGTAAATATGATATCGTTTCAATACGATTATGAATATTTGTAAATATTGTACTAGTAATGTTAGCTACGTGATTGAATTTATCCTTTATGGGCAATTTTTACATGCTTTCCACGCAATCGAGTTACTTAGAAAATTTTCTCGATTTGCACGTACGTACAGATAGGTAGGTATTATAGGTAGTAGGTAGCAGGTAAGTACCACTCGTTAAATATATTTAAACGACTATGATTGTGTTTATAGATCGGCCATTGGCCGCGTTCAATATATCACCAAAACGATAAACTTGTATTTTTCCTCGGTTTTGATTGATCAACTAATAAAGATTATCTCGAGGTAGAGTATATAAGTTGGTAATTTCGCAGTTAGAGAGACATTTAGACAGCTATGCCAAAAAATACAGAATATCTAGTATGGTAGGATAAGTATGATTATTTGTTCTTGGATTACAACAGAGTTATCGACCGATGGCCGACGAGCGAGGGGAGAATACCAATAACATCCGTTTTGAGATGCTGAAAGACCATTACGACTACTTTCGATAGTGTCGGATATTTATTTTGATTTTTTAATTTTTAGCCTGATTTTCCATGTCATATTGTCAACGAAAACCAGGCTACTACAGCCTATCGACCAACGGCGATTGGGATGAGAGGAGGAGAATACCAACAAAATCAGTTTTAGAGTCCTAGAAGACCATCAACACAATTTTTGGGCATGTCAGATATTATCATCGAAAGATGTTTAGTAGCGCATTTTGGAAAAATCTTCAACAATGTGACGTCATCATTGGACTGGCATCAGTGGACATAATTTTATGGCCTGAAAAAACATCAGTGGGCTTATTTTTTGAATGACTGATTTTATGATGTTGAGGAAAATTATAGATGTTTGAAGTTGACTCGTCAAAACAGTGGAACTTGAACTTAAATCTACTTCATGATTTTGAATTGAAATGTCGTTATCTGTTGACCCGCCAACAGTTGAGCTTGACCCTGAATTGATTTTGAGATTTCAAATCGAAATGTCAAGAAAATTAATTGACCTTAACCTCGATTAATTTTACGATTTTAAGTTGAAATGTTGAGGAAAATAAAGATGTTTAAAGTTGACCCATACATAATTAACCTTGACTCTGGATTGATTTCATGATTTTGAGTTGAGCTGTTGAGGAAAATTAAAGAAAATTGACCTTGATCCTGGACTAATTTTAAGATTTCAAATCGAAATGTCGAGAAAAATTATTAACATCGAAACATATTTAATAGCACATTCTGGAAAAATGGTCAACAATTGACCGTCAGCAGTGTACCGTCATCATTGGACTGACATCAGTGGACAGATTTTTATGGTCCGAAATGACATCGGCGGACCTATTTTGATTTTATGATTTTACGTTGAAATGTTGAGGAAAATTAGAGATGTTTTTAGTGGACCATCATAAGTGTGACGTCATCACTGGGCGGATTTCGAAATTCTGGAATGGCATTAGTAGACTTATTTTATGAAGGATTCATTTTATGGTTTCAAGTTGAAATGTTGAGGAAAATTACAGATGTTTGAAGTTGACCCACCAACAGTTGAGCTTCGCCTTGAATTGACTTTAAGATCACAAGTTGAAAAATCAAGAAAAATTAGTTGACCTCAATCACGATTGATTTTATGATTTTAAGTTGAAAAGTTGAGGAAAATTAAAGATGTTTAAAGTTGACCCATAGACAGTTAACCTTGACTCTGGACTGATTTCATGATTTTGAGTACAAAAGTTGAGGAAAATTAAAGAAAGTTGACTCGTCAACAGTTGATCTTGACCTCGGATTGATATTAAAATTTCAAGTTGAAATGTTGGGAAAAATTAGTTGACCTTTACTCTGCCTAGATGTTTAAAGTTGACCCATAAACAGTTGACCTTGACTCTGGACTGATTTTATGATTTCAAGTCCAAATGTTGACGAAAATTGGTTGACTTTGGTCATGGTTGAATTTATGATTCAAGTTGAAATGTTAAGGAGGTTTGTTGAAAAACAGTGGATATAAGAAATGTTGTTATTTATACCCGAAATAATCAATAAAAATGATTTTTCATCACTATCCTCTTTTCTAGAGAGACTAGAAAAACGTTATTTTCCACACTCTTTGAAATATTTTAAAGTAATTCGCAAAAATAATTGGTTTTGATCAAATTTTAATTAAAATGAGTCGAAAAAAGTCGTTTTAACTCGTCTAAACTATTTCTGGCGATTTTTCTCTTCCTTTACTTTTTCCAGTGGTCCTTAAATATCTTCATTTTATGAGAAATATGTTATTTCCCTTTTGATTTCTTATTCTTCAAAAAAAAAAAAAAAATCAGTCCGAGTGAAAAAAAAATCATTGTAAAGCGATGCTTTTCAGGCCGATTTTCGTGGCATATTACAATCACGAGCATTGAGGATAGGAAGGGTTCAATGAGGGTAAAAAGTCAAAACCCTCCAAGAGGAGGCACATCTAGGGCCCTTACTGACTGTATACACCTACTTTCAACTCCCTAGCCCAATTTGGAAGGGAGTTCTGCGAGGAGCAAATTCAAAAAATGAGAAAACCTGACAAAAAAAACTACATATTTGGGGTTGCGAGGGTGTGCAATGAGGCTGAAAAGTGGGTACCCCCAGAAGGCGCATCTAGGGTCCCTACTGAACTTATATATACCAAAATTTAACTTCCTACATCATTTTGGCGGGGCGATAGGGGAGAAAGAACCATTTTTCAAGGGGGAAAACCCCTCATATCTCCCCCTTCTAATTTACCTAGGAGGTTAATTATTGGATTTGTTTTACAACTTTGAATTCTCTATTCTTAGACTCAAAAAGGAACAATTTTTTTTTGTTTTTCTCCCCCAAAATGGGGCAAAACTGAATTTTGACCCAAGGTCATTGCCACTCATATGTATCTGATCCACCGCCAAACTGAGGCGATTGCCAAATTAGAGCAATTTTGTTCAGTATCGAGCAGAGTCAATAATTTTAATGTTGGGAGGCGAGGGGAGGGAGGAATAAATATCTGACATAGCCAAAATTGTTTTAATGGCCTTCCAGGACTTCAAGAGAGATTTTGATGGTATCCTCCCCCCCCCCACCAACGTTGGTCGATAGACTGTATAGCCTGGTTTTCATTGAAAATAGTACATAGAAAATCAGGCTAAAAAGGCGTCTGATGACTTCAACGCATTAAGTGAACTGCATTACATCTATATCAATTCGAATTTTTTTTAATAAATTTTTTTTCAAATTATTTTAAAATATTTCAAAAATTGTGAAAAATTACGTTTTTCTGGTCTCCCTCAAAAAGAGGGTAGTGATGAAAAATTATCATTGTTGATCATTTTGAATATAATTTGATGACATTTTTCAATTTTTTTTCTTCACAATTTCTGGTATTTTTTTAGTTTTGAACTTTGGCTGGAGAACGTAAATTTGAACTTTGAGGGCTAAAATTTTCACCGCGTTAGTTTAATGTCATTTCACAACTATTAGGCACTACTCGTTATCAATTTTCCAAAATTTGCAAAAATTGATCCACCTTAGTAGGTAGCTAGGTACCCTTTGAAAAAAAAAGTATGCAACTTTCACCAATAAAAAAAAAAATCTTATGCTCTTCACACCATACTTTTGAGTTACACCGAACAATACTTCTTTTATAACGATACATTCAGTCAAAGGTGACACATTTATCTTGAAAATTTCGCAAAAAATTATACACTACTGTTATATCCACCCCACCATTAGCATACCCACAAATCTCATAAAACATGCAGCCAGGGTACTCGGCAAACATTACCTAATTATTTAAATATACTCCTTACAAAATACAACCTAAAGCGTATAAATTGCAAGGGAGCTTGAAAAAAAAAAAAAAATTGACATGACATTCAACCTTGACCACCGTTGATTAAATTTGATGAATTTTGATACCACCCTGAATAATGGTAACTGTGCCCACATATTAGTAAGTATATACAATTCATGGAAGCAGTAGAACTACTCTACATACACAACAGATATGTATCATACGCTCAGGGCGATAATCTTCTGTTACCACTGCACAGCCCTCCACCCCTGCATCCTATTACCCTAATACACCTAATCATAGCTCGCAGCGTACGCGAAAAAAAAAATATACATATACATATACAAGCACCAGGTATACTTAGCTGGAAAAATTACGAAATATTGTACAAGTATCTCAATAGGTACAAACGTCATCGTTCTCGTCCCATCGTCTACGTTACAATAACCAATTAACGTGGTCATTCGTTAACCCACTAATATTTATTTTGCGACTACTAATCCGGTGTAAATTGTCGTACATCGGTCGGCGGCGGCGGCGTCGTTTGGTAAACGCACACAAAGAGGGGCGAGCGATTTTCAACCAGTTCGCAACTGGATCATATCTCGAGACGACTAGAAGCATTTTATACTCTGGAAATGTAAATAAGTCTTGCGAATAGATTCGCGCGTACAGTATTCATTTGCGTCCTCCTACGTGCGCCGATTTTAAATATTGTTTCGTTACTAACGAGTACATCGATAATCTCTCATGTGGTCCTCGTAATATTTTTACATTATTTTGTTGCAGTAAACAAGATTTTTTTCGGTAGTTGTGAAGTTGTATTTTAATTTTTTACGAAATAGTTTTACAATCGCGAATGTGCATGTGGTGTTGGCAGTGAATTTTTTTCTTTTCATTTAATTTATTTTTCATTTTCACTTTCATTTTAGTGTCATTTAAAATTTTCAGGTTCGTATTTTTACGTACGTAAATTTAACACGATTTAATATTTACGAGTTTGGTTAGTTTATTTATTTTTATTTTCTCGTATAAAGTGTTCGGTTAGATTTTTTTTTTTCGAATTCTTCGAAGGTCCAAAGTCTATGTGATGTGTTTTGAAAATTTTTTTTAGTGGATTTGTTCGAGTGTTTAATTGAGGCATGCGATTTTGACGAGTGATTTGAATTTTTTTTTTTCAGTATATTTTAAAGTGTTGATTGATTTTTTTTCTCGAAAATTCTCAAATTTTTGAGAAAAAAAATCACATAGAACGAAAGGTAAAATTTTGATTTTTAAAATTTTTTATCTTGAAATATCAAAATTTAAAGATAAATTTAACGAAATTTACTTCTAATTTTTTTCATAAGACCGAATGGACAGGAGGAAAGGAGAGGGGGTGATTTGAAAAAATATAAAAAAAAATTATTTCGTAAAATCAATAAGAACTCTTTTACTACCCTCTGTCCAATCTCAAAAAAAAATCTTCGAGCAGTAGAGCTCTAGTAGGAGAGGGGGCGTTACATAATCCCTTTTTTGGATACTCTGCTTTTATAAGATTTAACAAAGGTGGCGAAAAATTGAAATTACAAAAAGGAAAAGTTTATAGCTGAAAAATAATTCTTCTTCAAATTAAAAAATATTTTCTAAAAGAAATTCAAGACGAAAGAAGATTAAAATACAAAAACCAAGTACGGATAATTTGTAAAATAACGTTCAAAATATTAATACCCATTTAAATTAATTTCCTCGTAAAATCGTACCAGCCCCAACTTTGCTCCCTCTTTTAAAATGATAATTTTTATAAAGACCTCCCCCCCTCCCCCGCCCCAAGCACTGCTTTGGTTTTTCAAATCATGAAAAAATAAGTCATCGTAATAACCTTTCTATCTTTCCGATTACATAAAACAGTAAAATAATGGTACAGCAATCAAGCTTCATTTCCTTACAAGTACATTGTAATGTTTGTAGGTATAAAATCTTCGTTAAAATACGGTACGTAATTTCGAAATGAATTTTTTAATATCGAATAAATATACGCAGATCAGTCGATCGATCAATTCTCACCATCTACATTGTTCTTCAATCTTGATCTCATGCATTTGAAGAGTCGCGTGTCAAAACAGATAAAATCTGCTAGAATTAGCCTCCGTCCGATACTTCGATATTTTACCAAGTTCCAAATTATCCAATTCCTATGTAGGTAAGGTGGGTAGCCTATGTAGAAATACCTTTAGTCTAAGTATTGGCATCGAAGTAACTATGTTTAAAAATGTACCTGTCTGTGTACGAGTAATTGTACTGCAGCGATCAACCAGCATTTCCTGTTAAACTGGGCGAAATCTATGTTACGTAAAATCGATCGGTTTTAGTGATAGATAGATAGATTTTGTAAAGTGTCCATTCTCAGCGAGTCGTATACATATACTTGTATATGTACATATTATATACCAATACAGAGGTTAATTTTCGTATTGTTGGGGTTTTCCATAATTTTACCACGTTGTTGTTGTTATGTTTCAATTTCGAATGAGAATCGTTCACTTTCACTGATGAATAATTTCGTCGTTCATTTAATTTTAGAAGCAAAGTTATCAAGTCAAGTGTTGGGTATTAGATTCAAGATGTTTGAGGGATTTTACCAATTTTCACAGAATTAAAAACAAAAGAGAAAGGAATAACTTACACTATGATTTGGAAAATTTTTAAACAAGAAGAAATTGGTTGAAAGATAAACCTTTAAAACTCTACTCCTCTTATAATTTCAATTGATAAATTCAAATTTTTACACAAAAATTGTTGCAAAGTCATTACCATTTTTCCTTGGGCGAGGGGAGGGGGGAGTTGCGAAATATAAAGTCAAGATCAAGAAAAATGTTTTTTCAATTATTACCTTTTTTTTAAAATCAACTTTAAAGATTTATTCCTGCGAAAAAACTCCAAAAAGCTGGGTAAAAGATAAAGAAGGATGTACTAATATCCTAATAATACATAGGAATATTCAATGGTAACGAGCACATCACTCCAAGTAGAGGAAGGAAGGGGGAGGTAGGAATGTAACAGTAAAAATTTCAAGTTATAAAAATACGCAACAAAAAAATACACATATCCGAATTTCAAAAACCAATTTTATCAAACTTTCCAACAAACGTAACAGCCAAAAAATATTTTATTGAAGAGTTCCCAAAATCACCTATGAAATTTTTAGTTTTGAACTCAAAATCAAATGACGAGTGTTTAAAGTAAACAGTGGTTTCCAAAAAGAAATACTTCAAAAAAAAATTATATGCATTCTATGAAAATGGCAATTTTTTTACGATTTTTTAAAACTTCTTTTGTCATAAGTTTACAAACAACCCATAAATTAAGATCTTTAAAAATCATACCAACCAACTAGAACAAAAAAAAAGCATTGCCAAATATTACTTGGTCAGGCTAACTTTCATGAAATATTGGACTTGTGTGAATCGCTCAATTTCGAATATTGGTTAATTTTGAAGAATACTGTTGAAACCTACAAAAAATGTAAACCTATCATGTCAAATTTCAACTTCGTAGCTCTCAATTTGAAAGGAGATTCTACGAGAAAAAAATTTTAAAAGAATTATTTTTTTAGGTCAGTGAAGCGATGCAAGGGTCCGGAAAAGTTAAAACACCAAAAAAAAAGTACATCTACAACCCTTACTAAATCTACATGCCAAATTTCAATCCCCTAGATCAATTTGGAGGAATTGATATTCGTGGAACAAACACGAAAAATTACTGAAATCGAACCGAACTTGACGAAAAATCACTTTTTTGAGGGAATTAACTTTAAAGTAGAACTCACCCTCCCCTCCATCCGTTGAAACCTTATCCAAAATATCTATGTACCAAATTTCAACTTCCTCGCTCAATTTGACAGAGAGAGATTGGCATGGAATAAACTCAAGAAAAATAAAAATAAAAACTGACCAAAAACTACTTTTATGGAGCTGCAATTGAGCTGAAAAGTCGACCCCCTCCCCCCTCCTAAGACATTTCAATGAGCCGTACTAAATATACAGGTCAAATTTCGACTCTATAGTTTAATTTTGAGGAAAGATTCGCGAAAATCCGTATTTTTTCAAGGTCAATAAGAGGAAAACCCCACATATATCCCCCTACATGTCGTAGAGGGCTAATTTTTTAATATGTTATACAACTTTTGATTTTCCAGAGATTGGCTTTGGTATAAATAATTTTTTCCATTTTTGATCCTCAGCACCCCCTCCCCCAAATTTGGGCACATCTGAATTTCGACCCAAGGACATCGCCACTTATATGTACTCAACTCACCACCCATCTAAGCCTGTTTTCTAAATTTGAATGATTTTAGGAAATCAGCCTAAAATAGAATCAAATAAAGTAGCAATATTTTATGCGTAAAAATGGGTAGGAAGGAGGGGGAATCAGAAGCCATGTTTTGTCATCGACGCGAAAGAAAAAAATCGAAAATATGCCTATTTCATCAGTGTAGAAAGTCCTGCCCAAAAAGTAATCATTTTATTAATGATCGATACTTGATCCTTGAACGTAAAATGATATTTTTCAAGGCTAAAAAATATGTTAAAGGTTGGACCCAAAATCAGTATATTCCATTCGCTAAATGCTCATTTGTTATCAATATTTGACCTCTGATGATTGGTCAATAATATTCTTTACACTAAAAAATTTCGCATCAATAAGGTAAGGTACCAATTATAGATTCCCACCAGAAAAAGAAACAGGTCAAAATCATGATTTTTTGGCCAAATTATTAAAAATGTCATATGAAAGAATGAGGTTTTGATATTACGATAGGATGATCTTAAAATTTTTATCACACCCATAACGGGTACAAAAATCTTCAAAAAATCACTCTTTTGGGGGATTTTTAAAAATTGGCTCGATACAGGATTATCCTATGCTAAAAAGGAGCGGAAATAAAAAATTTCCAAAAAACACGTCATCAGTGAGAAGGTACTTCCTTTACTATTTTACTATACCATTTCATTCACCATATATGTATTTCGATATTTTCCTACCATAATAAAAGTAAAATATAATTTTCTTGCAACGACCTCAGTTTAGTATACGTAAAATGGACCATAAATGAAAAAAAAACAACTCAGAAATTACTTTCTTTAGCTTTCTCATTTAAGAAAAACCAAAAGTAAAATACATGAAATTTTTTTTTCACATATCTTTATTTACCTACTCATCAAAAGGATTTGATCTAGAAATGGTACTTTACCTTAAACGAATCAGAAAGTGATGTTGTGTATTTCAACATTTTTACTCCATTTTTTTTTTTTTTTTTTGCCAAAAGTAGTAGTTTTTAGTTTGCCAATTTCATGCTGTGGGCAGGTCACTGGTGCTTTTTCAACTATCTTTGTTTTTTTTTTTACAGAAAATTCGATTCTTTTTATCCAATATGTGATGCAAAATACGTCAAATTTTCAATGTTTTGGCTCGATTTTTTTCTACCTTGTTCTTAAAAATTTTCTATGTCTTGACACATCATTTATAAGTCTCCCCCTGCCAGGTTTTTTTTCCGACTGCTGTACCCGTAAAGTTAAAGTTCAAATATATAGGAATTTCTGAAATTAATTCTTATTCTGTCTCTACAAAATCAACAACAATACGATTTAGTTCAATTAATATAACTAAATTTTATAAATTAAAATTTATTAATCTAAAAAAAAAATATATCCTAAATCGATCTAGTTTTTCAAATTGGTGCTCTTCGAATTCAATCGAAATGGTAACAAAATTATTGGAGAAGACAAAAAAAAATTATTTCAAAAACAACATAACCTTGACTTCTAATTATCCCATTATTTCTATAGATAAGCTTTATACACTTCTTTAAAATACTGCTAATTCAGACAATAACATTTAAGAAGCATTTATTCTCTCAAATTATTACCCATATCAAAAATTCCCCCGAAGAAAAAAAATTTTTATTTTACTGTACGCTTCATCGATATTAAAAAAAAAAAAAAAAAATTATAAATAAATCGTAATATGGTCATTTTTCAAAACCACAAACATCGATGGGTAAAACCGTTCATTATTTATGCAGAAAATCAATGGATCATACGAGAGCCATAAGATATCAGTTTAATCTCGTAACATTACGTAGAAAATTCTACAACCAGCAAAAAACGTCTTAATATTCTTTTTACATTTCAAATACGTTCGTTACTATCCCAACATACAGTATATCCATCATAAAGAATACACAATGGTACATTTCTAAGTAAAAGTAATTCATCAAACGACTACACGTACATTTAGCTAGAATTCGTTCTCATCTCATACCCTTCTTTTCTACGAAATTCGTCGTCAACGTAAATTTCACCTTCTTTCAACAGTAATCGTAATTCCACATACTGAATGCTTTGAAAAAAAAAAAAGGGGGAGTAAAGAGGATGCCCACTGTCCAGCTGATTCTTTGCACCAATTTGAATAGCATTTTCGAGGTCTTAACAGTCACGCCTCAGCTTCATATACCGAGCGAGTATTTTCGATGAACGTATAATAAATAAAATATAAAAAGTACGTATTGTTCAGTGGTAGGTAAATTAAGCAAGAGTCTTAACGCGTGCTGGTTTCCAATTACATCATATCTGATGTTATTCGCACTCTTTTCTCTCTCTTTCTTTCTTTCTTTCGCTCCCTCGTATACATACTGGACGTGAAAATTTATCCCCGAATGTGAATTTTATGACTTTTTCGGACACGACTAAACGTGCCGATAACAACTTTATTCGACAAATAGGTCTAAATTAAAGGGCTATCGTATAAGTAGGTATTAAATAGGTAGATCTGTTAACGTTAACGTTACAGTATCTTTAGGCGTATAATTTTTTTTCTCTCTTTTTCGCAAGCAGTAGTTGTCTATGGCTACGTAAGTATTATTTTACCTAGATCGAATTTCAGATTAAATCTGCTGCAAAAGTGCTACTTAATATAAAGGGCATTCGCTTACACTATATCTGTGTGTGTGTATATATATATACTTTCTTCGAATGTTGAAAACCTTGATAATATATCCTAAATGGTATCATAAGTCATCGGGGTGGGAGTCTGATGCGGACCGGTAAGAAATTTTTCTCTATGCGGGTGATATCGCTAAATATGTAGTGTGCAGTTTTAAGGTGGAGCTATAAAGATAGGGCATACATTGCAACGAAAGTATTCGCTATTTGGCGCGGAATTCTTCGACCATTTATCACCGTAGGGAGGTAGGTAACTAGGCATTATTCGTACGTACTGTTTTATTATTACTTTAGGTAGAGAGAGGTAGACTGCATATATACCTGGGGGTTTGTCACTTTTATTTTCATTCGTTTGTGCGAATGTGCGTGTGTGTGTGTGTTATAATCGGTGGCGTAAGGAAGTCATAGACGTAGATATTTCACGCGGTATGACATTAACCTATATTTTATGAACGCCGGTTAAAATAGTAAGTAATGAATTTTAATGCATATGTAACAAGTGTGCGATTGCGACGTGAGATGCGTATGAAATTTTCATCTTTCGTTTGACCAAATTAGCCCATCTATTCACATGAAAATAACTTCTCGTCGATTGTAGTCGGTTTTTTTTTTTTCACGCGCGATCGCGAAGTATTTAAAATTTTTTTTTTTCGAATTTTGATTCGTGTTGTGGTGTATTTAATTTTGTGTTTTCGTTTTTTTTTTTTTTTTTTTAGTTTTTTAGTACAAAAATGAAAATTAATTTTGGAGCATTTTTCGAATATTGGAATATTGTTTCGATGATGTGCTTTTACTACGTGCTTTTGTAGTGTAATAAATACACCTAGAATTACCACCTTTAACTAAGTTGGAATAAAAAGTGATAACAAGTAATGTTAAATTTTCAATTTTTTTTTTACTTGATATTAAGGAATTAATTTTTTAATTTTTTTAATATTTTTAAACATTTTTTACTTTATTTAAAAATGTTTTTCTATTTTTTTCCATCTTTTTCAATTCTTAAAACACTTTTTTTCAATTTTCTTTCAATTTTTTCTTTTAAATTAATTTTTTTTTTTTTATTAAGGTACCTGCAGAATTTTTCTGAATTTTCACCTATTGATTAATATTCATTGTCACATTAAAATTAAATTTCGAACCAATATCATTAAATCAGGGGAAAATGTGCAAGTGCAAACACAATCAAAGAATGCGTATTCCGTATAATTTTTTTTTCAAACTTGGACAACACTGTAAAGAAATACTGGAATAATGGCGCATTTTTCACTAATCACATGTTACCTAGATTTATCTTCATCCAGTATATTTAGTAAAATAAAAATAAGAATTTTGAATAAGGATTTCTAAAAAAAAAAAAATAATAATTATATTAAAATGGAATGAATTGTTTAAAAAAAACAATTGGCTCCAATTTCATCGAATTTGCTAAAGTTTTGTTTATTTTAGAAGAAATATTAATTGAAAATTTAGAAAAAACACTTTAAAATTATGGAAAAGTTTTATAAATGTAATGAAAATAGCAAAAAGAACATAATAATGATACAAATATCACTTTAAAGATTTTGTAATTCATATAATAATTTTTTGATCATAATAAAATTATTTTGAAAGAATGTATAGATTTTTTAAAACTGATTTAAACCTTTAAAATATTCAGAGAATAACAGAAAAGATGAAAATTAAAATAAAATAAAAGCAAGTAGTTTTCAACTGGATAAAAACAGAGTAAAAATTGATCAATGTATTATGAAATCATTTTAAAGAAGGATAAAACTGGTTTAAGATCGTGAAAAACTAGTGAAAATAATATAAAATTAATGGAAAACATTGAAAAAATTTCATAAAATTTCACATAAATTTAGAAAACTTTTTAAAAAATAGTTCATTTTTAAAAATTATTTCTCAGATTTTGATCGCTGAACACACGAAAAATTTTAAAGCATGAAAATGAATGTAAAAGTGATAGAGTTTAAATTAAAACTACAAAAAAATTTCTAAAGATCTTAAAGATCTTTTTAAATATCATGAAAATTTTCTAAAAATAATATAAAACTGGTTTAACATTGTAAAAAATTGTTGAAAATAAAATTGATCCAAGAAAAATTATTAAAAGTACGGTACAACTAATTTAAAATTGTAAAAAAATCAGTGAAAGTGTCATATAAATTTTATGAAAGTAATATAAACCGCCAAAAAAATAAGAAACAAACAGGGAGTGAAAAAATCATAGGAGTTCATAAAAGTTTTGCAAGACTGTTTTCAGTGCAAAGAATGAAAAAAAAACAGTGAAAATAGCATAAAAATGGTTGGAAACTGCATAAAATTTGTTCAAAACTACAAAAAAATTGGCAACGATAACATAAGAAGAAATGGTGAATATTCCATTAAAAATGTTGGGAATTAGATTAAAGTAATACTTCTAAAAATCAGTGAAAATGACATAACAGTTGTTGTAAATTACTCACATCAAACTTGTTTGAAACCCCCCCCCCCCCTCAATGAAAATAGTGTAAAATTTGCTGAGAATTGGTTCAACTCATATAAAATAATTTTTAAAAAAACTGAAGAAATATCATAAAAAACACATTTGAAATTTTGAAAAAATCATTACAAACCGCAAAAAAAAGGTCATGAATTGCGAAAAACTGGTTCAAAGTAGTAAAACATCGATGAAAATAACATTAAAATTCATAAAAAGCGGTGTCGAGCTTATTTAAATTCTGAAAATGAATAAACCCCGCATGAAAATGACGTTAAATTGGTTCAAAATTGAAAAAAAACATCATAAACAGCAAAAACATTATCAAAAATTATGAAAAACTTGTTCAAAATGGTACAAAATTTATGAAATACGTAAAAAGTCGCGTTAAACTGGTTCAAAATTCAAAAACGACACTAAAATGTCGTCGAAATAGCTCAAAATTTTAAAAAAATCACCATAAAAATTGTTGAGTAACATAAAACACGATAAAAACTGAAAAAAAATCATTAGAAAAGACAAAAAAATTACCGAAAATGGTAAAAAATCGGTGTAAATAAAATAAAATTTGATAAAAGTCAATAAAAGTCGTGTAAAATTTATCAAAAATTGTAAAAGAGTAAAGAAAATAGCATCAAAATGACGTTAAAGTAGTTTAAAAGTGTAAAAAATCTCAAAAATGACATAAAAAATACTAAAAGGTGAAACGAAACTCGTTTAAAATTTTAAAAATTTGACAAAAATTATACAAAAAGGGCTAAAAATCAACTAAAACTCGTTTAAAATGATAAAAAGTGTATGAAAATATCATGAATACGATGTAATTGTGGTTGAAATATTTTAAAAATTCATAAAATTACAACAAAATTACTGGAAAATTCTAGTAAAATAATATCATATTGTAAAAATAAAAATCAAAACAATTCAGAATTACCACAACACTTTGGCATCTGAACGAAATTTCTTTCCTCAATTGTAATCAGTTTTACCATATTTTTATTTTATTAAATTTTCAGCCCAATTAAAAACATTTTACTGGATTTTAATATCATTTTAATGGCACGATCTTTAATTTAAACAATTCACAAGATATTTCAGCGTTATTTTCAACCCAGACCCGGGGAGCACAATCGGTCTAAGAGGGCAGTTTCACAGCTAATTTCCAATTTTCAATACTCAAAAAATTACAAATTTTCAAAATTTGATATTGTGTAAAATAAATACATGTAAAAATACATGCCCAAGATAAGCGAGGACGAAAATTTTGGAAAAAATTGTATTTTTAGAAATTCATTGCCCAATTTTTTGAAAAAATACAGGGTATTGATCCCGAAAATACCCCCTTGCGCACGGGCCTGTTATTACAATTTTTTAGACACTATCTAATACATCAGAAAATTGTTATTAATTTTACAACCACTTTCATTATCTTTATGCCATTTTTTCGAATGCTTTCAATGAATGACTTCATCATAAAAATATGGATTTGTAGTAAAATTTCAATAAATTGAACGTAACGTTACTGACAATCCGAAAAATCGAATCACTTATAAAAAATCTATCAAGAAAAAAAAACATGTTTCAGTCTTATAAGAAAAATCCCTTCATTTTGCAAACAAACAAATCCTCAAATTTTTCAGGGTAATTTTCGATCAAAATGCGAAATATTAAAAAATCTTGGCAACATTACGCACATATTTAATCATATTTCTAGAACAATTTTCTATACCGTCACTATGAAAATCAACCCCAATTAACCTAAATGCTAAAATAAAAATTCGCCAGAATTATTCATTACGTTGGTTGAATTTTTAATTTTTCACCAATTCCCATTATCTCGTGTTATTTGCAATAATTAAACGATACTTTGGGCCAATTTGTGCTAATTTAGTTAAGATACATATTAAATTCGTTCTAAAAATCATTCATCCATCAATTACACACGTACATTGTATATACTACACAGTGATAACTTCGCTACATTGTTTCAATTCCAAACAAACGTTAATTTCTTCGTCCACCAGTACGCAGAAAGAAGGTTATCAGATATTTTCCCTTAATTAAGCAGCCATCTAATTAATTATTTTTACCCAAATGTGTTGCTTTTCCACGGTGTCAATTTTTTTCCACCAAAAATAACATACTTTAAAATTGGCCACAATCGACTATACGCTTCGAGACTTCCTCCTTGAGAATTATAAAAAATAAGCACGATCGTATACGGGCATAACTTACATAATAATAGGGCCACGCAGTGCGCCAGGGCGCTCGCATTAGTAGACGCTGTTCGCGAAAAATTATCCATTTCCGTGATAAAAATCGAAAATTCGATTATTACGAATTCGAAACGCGAACCGCCGCGCACCTCGCTGCCATCGATTACCTTTCTTTCTATTCGTTTTCCCTTGAACCGGTTCGTTCAAGTTCATTATTATTCGCGGCGTTTTGCGTATGCAACTTTAGTAACGCGCCTATATTACGATGCATAACGGTTCGCAAACAAGGACGTTTCATTGGTCTAGTCTGAGTCGTTGAACTGCATCGCTGCACGAAATACGAAATACGAATACGTATGACTTTCAGCGATAAAACATTCGAACAATTCTTTAATTGTACTAAATGAATTCAACATTATACCGCATTTTTTACAAATAAGAAAAAAAGAAATACAATTAAAGCTCATGTAAAACCAATTGTAAAAGTATTTATCTTACAAAGCGCAACTGGAATTAGCAAAAGATAATATGATAATTGGTTTTTATCTTCGTACGTTTTGAATTATTTATTTCAATTGGTATTGGTTTGTTAGCTAATTTGTATCGTTTTTTAAGCAATACGCTGATTTTACATGTAATTTACCCATTACGAGTAATTAGTTAATGAGTATTGAACCTGTTTAATGGTCGTGGTTGTCTTTTTTTTTCTCTGTTTCTTTTGCAGACAAATGACAAGATGATGAAAACTACTCGCAAAAGAAATCTATTTATTTTATTCACCGTGTTACAATCAGTTCACGTATTAAGTGTATTTAGTCCAGATTCATCGTATTACTATGATAGAGATCATTTTAATCAATATAATCTCACGGGTAAATTATTTTCTTTTTTTTTTAATTTACGTTACCTTAAGTACAGATAATAATAATCCAATTTTTTGTGAAATGACTTTCCTGTTTTTTTTTTTTTTAATTATAAATAGCAGTGATTTAAAATCAATGAAGAGAGAGAGAGAGAGAGAGAGAGATAAGTGAAATTATTTCAGGCCAATTTTCAAGATTTTTTACAAATCATAAAATTTTATACAGTTATTCTATTTTTAACAGAGTACCTCAGAGCATGGTGCTCAGTCTTGCTCTATTCATCATAAGTATCAATGACCTTGCCAACTCCATCTCTCCGTTACTTTGAAAAGCTCTCTTCGCAGATGACTTCAGTATATTCATTATGTAAAGATCCTAAAATAGGAGAATCTTTGCTTCAAAACGCAGCCAATCAAATACACAATTGGACACAAAAAAATGGCCTTTCCATCTCCTATGCTAAGTCTACTGCGATACACCTCTGTAAACACTACAAATACTCCAAGACCTTAAACGTTCACCTAAACAACACATTTATCCCAGTATCAGATAAAACGAAATACCTTGGAGTCATTTTTGACACTACCTCATCGTGGACTCCTCAAATCCAAAACCTCAAAAGCAAATGCTTCAAAAATTGAACCTCCTAAAAAAAAACAAGCTCATAAATCTTATGAATCCGATCGACTTATGCTTTTAAAATAATATCGCACTCTTATTCGTCCTCTCATCGACTATGGTGCACCTCTCTACTGCTTCACTTCTCAATCTCGCCTGGACTCCTTGAACGTGATTCATAATACTTGCCTCAGACCAATTACAGGAGATTTTTGTACCATACCAATTGATAGCCTCCTATGCGAAGCAGCATAATTTCCTCTAAAGATCCGTAGTCTCTACATCTCCTACAACACAATCCTCAATATTCTTGCAAATCTTAACTTCAGCATCTCCCTCCAATTCATGGTTCCATAAGACACTTTATCCTACAGCAAAGATCTTCTACATTAAATCCACTTTAAAAACCTTTCTTTGCCACAAACATCAATTCACCATGGCTCACCTACTCTCCAAAAATAGAGTGTTCTCTCTCACCGAACTTCTAAAATCCTAAACCAATCCCCAAACCTTCATCCAAAACTTTAACGAACTTCTAAGTAAATATCCTAACTTCGTACAAATATACACAGATGGTTCCAAAACATAAAATCAATCCGGCTGCTCAATCCTCTACCCACTTCTGTCTCACTTCACCATCCTCTCAGCTGAACTTTATGCTATAAAAACTAGCTCTCAAACATTGCCTTGAAATCACACCCAATAATTTCCTGATCCTTTCAGACTCGCTACCCGCTTTACCATCCATCCGAAATTACCAAGAACAGCATCCTATTTTCCAAGAGATAATACAAACGTAATGTTCTACAGATGAAAACATTATCCTATGCTGGATTCCAACTCACTCAAATATCCACAAAAATGACCTAGCAGACGAAACTGCCAAAATTTCCTTCAACATTTCTCCCATACCCAAGATACTAATCCCACTTTCGGATCTAAAAACTCGCAACAGAACCCTCTTGTTTCAATCCTTCCCTTCCACTAATAAACTGAAATCAATCAAAAACAGTATAATTATTTCATTTCAACTTTTGTACCACTTTTAAAAAACATATTTCAAATTAAGGAAGTTATGACATTAAATGAAGACAGATGACGAAAAAAAAGATTTTTTCGCTTCAAAAAATGGGCATATAACTTGCCTTTTCAAAACTCTCGTATAGAAAACAGATCACCTTCTTCAATGAAGATGGTGCCAGTTTCTTGTACAGGAAGGTTGAAATTTTAATATATTTCATTTCGCCCTCCCTACCTCAACATCTACTTAGAGAGAGATATGTTCCAAAACTTCAATCGACGATTCCCAAAAACACAATTTTTCACACATACCCATTTTTTAAAGTAACGTTTTCAATTATCATTGTTAAATCCCCCCTTTTTTTTACAATTTTTGAAAATTTTGAGGAATTTTTTTCTAACTTTGAACTTCTGCTGGGAAGGATAAATTTGAGCTTCAAGAGTTAAATTTTTCATACCGTTTGTTGGAGGTCATTTGACCAATATCAAGCTCTGGCCATTGTCAATTTTCCAAAATTCGCCAAAATCGATCCGCCTCGATGATCGACCTCTCCAAAATTCCGAGTTTTCTACCATATCTCCTTCGAAATTGATTTTACAACTAAAATAATTCAGTACTTTTTTATCCTACTGTAAATTTCCTGCAACTTTTGTACTCAACATTTTTTCATACGAGTCATAGGTGAGGAGATTTAGGGGGTTGTAGAAATTCTACACAAGACTCACGCATCTGAAATGGTAAAATTATTGTTCGATTAAAATTTATTTTATTTTTTTTTCAAAATGCCTAAAAAATGTTACATCTGATATAAAAACTTCCTATCAAAATTTTTAACCCCGCACGCCCAACCATTCTAGACTTATTGCAGCGTATAAATCAGAGTTTTATT
Source organism: Ferrisia virgata (assembly GCA_900060175.1). Classification (NCBI taxonomy): domain Eukaryota; kingdom Metazoa; phylum Arthropoda; class Insecta; order Hemiptera; family Pseudococcidae; genus Ferrisia; species Ferrisia virgata. The sequence continues at coordinate 9,318 of FIZR01010503.1, read as the reverse complement.
TTGGATATTTTCCACTTTGACAGGCTGCACAAAGCAGCGAATTCATTAGTTTTTCGTTTCAGTGGAATTTTTCTTTCAAATAAATTTTAATTGAAAGTCGAATTTAAGCATTATTCACCTATGACCCATATGAAAGAATATTAAATACAGAAGTTGCAGAAATTTTAAAGTAGAACAAAAAAATACTGGATTATTTTTGTCATAAATGCAATTTCAGAGGACATACAACAAGAAATTTCGGAATTTTGCAGGAAATCAACTCGCCCTGTGGATTATGCAAACCTCATAACGATGAGGGATTTTCACATGTTGTTCGGAGAACTGCACCCAACAAATTCGTGAAAAAAAAAACATTGAGAAGCAATATATTTCTAATCACCATTGAGGACAGGAAGGGTTCAATAGGGCTAATGAGTCAAAACTCTTCAATGGCACATCTAGAATCTTTACTGACTGTACATACCTAATTTCAACTTCCTAGTCCAATTTGGAGGGGAGTTATGCGAGGAAAAAATATTAGAAATTAGAAAAAACTATCAAAAAACCACAGATTTAGGATTGCTAGGAGGTGTAATGGGACTGAAAAGTCGAGATATCGAAAAGGCACATTTAAGGCCCCCACTAAATAATGTACGTACCTAATTTCAAGTTCCAAGCACAATTTGGAGGGAAGTTATACGAGGGACAATCTCGAAAAATAAAAAAAAAAGACTAAAAACCACATATTCGAGGCTGTGAGGAGGTGAAATGGGGCTAAAAAGTCAAAACTCTTAAAAGGCACATCTAGGGTCCTTACTGACTGTTCATACCCAATTTCAACTTCATAGCCCAATTTGGAGGAGAGTTATGCGAGCAACAAACGTTGGGAATTGGAAAAAACAACCAAAAAACCATAAATTCAGGACTGTGAGGGAGCGAAATGGGGCTGAAAAATCAAAACTCCCAAAAAGCACATCTAGAGTCCTTACTAAATGTACATACCAAATTTCAGCTTCCTAGCTCTATTTGTGGGAGAATTATGCGAGGGACAAACTCAAAAAACTCAAAAAATGAGAATCCCTGACCAAAAAACCACATGTCCGGGGCTGTGAGGGTGTGCAATCGAGCTGAAAAGTTGGGACCCCCAAAAGGCAAATCTAAGGTTCTTACTGAATGTACATACCCAATTTCAATTTCCTAGCTTATTTTATTGGGCAGAAAGGCGAAGAACAGCCCCTTCATATCGATTTTTGGAAACGTTGCAAAAAGTTTAGATTCACTCTCAATTGGTTTAAAAAGGAACAATTTTTGCGTTTTTGACTCCTTAGCACCGCTCCCCCAAATTGGGGCAAAACTGAATTTTGATCCAAGGTCATCCCCCTCATATAAATCTATTCCACTGCCGACTTGAGCCGATTGATCGAATTGGAGCGATTTTGGTCGGTATCGCACAGAGGAAGTGATTTTGAAGTTCGAGAAAAAAAAACTAAATAAAAATGTGACATGGCCAAAAATTGTATTAATGAACTTCTAGGACTCCAAAACGGATGTTGTTGGTATTCTCCCGCCCCAACCGCCGTTGGTCGATAGACTGTAATAGCCTGGTTTTCATCGACAATATGACAAAGAAAATCTGGCTAAAAATCATTGCTCCGAATTTTTCCAGTTACGGTCCATTTTTAGTCCACATATGCAACAAATCTCCTCATATCCCAAATGTATTTCTCATCCTTCACTCGCAAAACTTCCTCCAAAAAATCTATTAGATCGGATAAATTATCAGCATCGAGTGGCTCATCCGTTCCTACTACTAGATTTCTAAAATTAGTATCGATTTTGCAGGTGTTTACGCAGACGACACGTACGGACCGCCACGTTCGATAATCCGCACACACGGTCCAAGATCGCCAGTCATCTCGTACGGTGGTTTCAAGCCATCCTATCCAGTATTCCCAAGTATACCTCATTTCCAACCTTCATTCCCAGTACAACAACCTTTCCAACCACCATTCGGACAGCCAAATCCTGGCTTTGGGCAACCGGTCACTCCACCATCCGGGTAAGTGTTACACGTCTGTATTTAAATTTCATCTGATTTTCAAGACCAGATCGAATAAAATTTTGAAACTTTTATCAGACTCGGTGCACCAGAAACTGCACCAAGCGGAGCTGGATGCGCGCCATTGGCGACACCCTGCATCAACGGTAAATACCGTACCATCGACGGTACCTGTAATAACTTAAAATACCCGACATGGGGTGCTGCGAATACCAAATATGGTCGATTGGTTCGTCCTAAGTATGCCGACGGTGAGTAGCCGAAGTCACGTGCTTAAATGGTTACGTACGCGTACCTGCCTAGATATATGTATTTACGTATACGTAGTTCAATTTACTGTAGGTTAATTCTTTATTCGTGAGATTTGAAAATTATTATGTTTCGCGGTTGATTCGTATACAAGCGAGAATTAGATTTATTTAAAAACTAAGAGAGGAGGAAAAGGTGGTGAATTTCTTAATAAATTATGTATTCGTACATAGAGACATATAACCAGAGTAGCACAGATAAAAGATAGGTACAAGGTACCAGATTGTACTACGCATGTACACGTGATAGGTTACATGAGTATTTTTTTCTTCTTTTTGTTTCAACCTTAACCCGTATTTTTAATAATAATTTAAACATTATATAATTCGATTACTTTATTAGTTTTGCAAACCGATAAAATATCTACTCGTAGTATTACTATCATTATCGATATTATATTTTGATTAGGTGTCCACGCTCCACCAACTTCGCTCGCCAGCCATGAACCTCTACCGTTGGCTCGTCTAGTGAGTATCGTCATGTTCCCAGATCTACCTATCCCGGATCCCTTATGGACTCTAGTCACTATGTCGTGGGGTCAAGTTATCACTCACGATATGTCTATGGCTTTGGGTACAGCTCAAGCGAGTAAGTACTACGTACTCTGAGTGAGAAAACACTCGTATTTATTATAACATAAAAAGACAGGTATTACCTAGTGTGAAATATACGACGAAGGCGTAATAAAGTTAGTGAATTTCAATTCCAAGATCAGAGCAAGAATTTCAAAATTTCGAAGTTGCCTTACAATCCTCATACTAAACCTTGCTTTTTGATGGCAAGAACGCAGTCCTTCCTCTTCTCAAGTTTTCCTTCGTTTTCAACCTGAAATTAGTAGCTGTATACTTCAAAATGCCTCCAGATAATTATTGCTTGTTCATTTGACTATCTTGTACTAAATTTCTCTCCACGTCTTTGATTCTTTTTTAACACCCAGGTCCTAGGTCTAAGACCAAATAATCTATGAAACTCACCTTATTTGTTCTATTGATACTATTCATATAATTTAAGGCCAGTTTTAGACTACGCCAAGGAACTAAATTGATCATCTTAAATTATTTTCCAATAAATTTTGATTCGGTTATTTAAAAATAAACAAAAATTTTATTAAATTTTCTTCAAATTTTAGAGAAGTACCGATAGAGTGTTATCGCAACATTGCTCAAAAAAGTTTTCCAATTGACGTGAAAATTTCTTAAAAACTAATTCGAATAATTAGGATGAGGAATTTCAAAAAATTCTGTAAAATGTATCAAAAAAACACATTACTAAAAGTGGTTAAAAATTTAGCAAAATAAGATCAACTGACAATTTCAAAATTGAAAGGCTATTTTTCTACATGGATATTCCTTCGGATTGAGGGGCGTGGGGCTGTTATTCTATGAAAACGTGAAGTGTTTGATGAGTGTCGTTGATTACAGAAATGTATGCGTGAAAAAATTCCCAATCAATTCGAAAGAATGAAATTTCATCTTTAGAAATATAATATTTCAGTATTAAAAATGAGAATTTAGCTTTAAAATTCAACGCTGAAGATGCATTTCGTTTGAAAAAGTAGAAATAAAGTAACCGACATTACGAAAGTTGGAAGGATTAATAAAGCTGACCTTGGCTATTACTTTTCACGTTTTCATGATTTAGGTAAATTTTCACCCATCTATCATATATTTTTTCAGGATTTTAAATCATGATTTTTCACTTTATACTCGTTTTACTCAATTTTTTCTTTTTAATCAATTTTCGATGATTTTCAACATCTTTGACAATTTTTACTTCATATCCAACATTTTTTTTATTTATAATTATTTTTTTACATTTTTCACTTATTTTCATCAAATTTTTGCATAATTTTCGATGATTTTCAACGATATTTTTCATTATTTCAAGTCAATTTTCACAGATTTTTCAACATTTTTTTGTAATTTTTGATCAATTTCTTGCAGTTTACACTCATTTTTATGAAATTTTAACAAAATTTTTGATGATTTTATTTATGATTTAGATCGACTTTCATCAATTTTCGTCAAATTTATCACAGTTTTCAATCATTTTCAATTTTTTTTTTTTTTTTTCATAATTCAAGTCAATTTTTACACAATTTTTCAACATTTTTTCATAACTTTTGATCAGTTTTCCGCACTTTCTACGTTTTTTTTTTTTTAATTTTTACAGGATTATCGGTGATTTTTAACGATTTTGTTCTTAATTTAGGTCAATTTTTAGCCATTTTTCAAGGTTTTTTCTTGATTTTTGAGAAATTTTTTGCAATTGTTATCCATTTTTATCAAATTTTTACTAAATTTTCGACGATTTACGACGATTTTTCCCATATTTCAGATCAATTTTCACACATTTTCGTCAATTTTTTTTAAAATTCGTGATCAGTTCTTTGCACTTTTAGCCAACTTTACAACATTTTCGACCATTTTCAACAATTTTTCCCACAATTTACCTCAATTTTCAGTTTATTATGCTTTAAAGCAACTATCATCCAATTTTTACAAAATTTTCGATGATTTTCAAACGATTTTAATCATGATTTAGGTCAATTTTCACCCACTTTTGTAATTTTTGAACAATTCTTTTCATTTTTTACCAATTTCTGTCAAATTTTTCACAATTTTCGTTTTTTAATGATTTTCAACTTAATTTTTTCATAATTTAGATAAATTTTCACATATTTTTCAACATTTTTTCATCACTTTTGTTCACTTTTTTGCACTTTTCATCCATTTTCATCAAATTTTTACACAATTTTCAATGGTTTTCAACGATATTTATCTTACCACAGGTTAATTTTCACCCATCTTTCAACAATTTTCATTGATTTGTCGTTATTTTTTTGCATTTTTTTACCCATTCTAACGAAATTTTTACCTAATTTTTGATAATTTTAAACAATTTTTTTCAAACTTCAACTCAATTTTCATCCAACTTCAATATTTTTCTCTTGATTTATGATCAATTTTTTGCACTTTCAACTAATGCTCATCTAATTCTTGCACAATTTTCGATAACTTTCATCGATTTTTTTGGTAATGTATTTGTGCAATAAATCCACGTTGAAAAAATTTAATCAGAAAACTATCACAAAAAAATTTGGACTCTCCTCTCCAACTTGAGAAATTCCTTCTTACGTCATTTTCCAAAGGAGCAGTACAACACTAAATAAATTTTCCCGAGAGAAAGATAAGGAAAATTTTTAGCTACTTTACAGTCGCTACTCCCCCCTCCCCCCGCGATCCTTCTTAGAGGACTCAGCTCGCTATTGCGATCATTGTACTTTCCTTTTTTTTTACTGTTTGTTTGTTTATTTTCTAACGCGATAACTCGAGTAAAAATGGTTTGATTTTCTTGATATTTTCACCATAGGTTCTGATCATCAGTCCTCGGAGCTAATCAGATTTTGAGACCAAATGGTCCGTTAGGGACTGAGATATTAATTTTTAAAGTGCCCAAATTGGACAATTTCATTTGCAACAAAATGCACTTCTACGTAAATTTTTTTTTGTTTCGATTTTAACGCGTTGATGACGTCATCAAAAACATAGTTCAATAGGCATTCGACTTATAATTAGAATATCGATGAAATTTATTCATTTCCGTAGAAATTTCATATTCATCGGATGAAATTTTGCTTTTCATAGTTTTAATAAGATGTTCTCTACGCATTGTGTAGTGATCGTTAAATAGGCATCAGACATTTAATCAAAATGTCCATTTTTTTTTGCCTTTCATTTTAATGTATTTCATTTGTAATGTGGTAACTCAAGTAAAAATGGTAGGTCCGATTTTCTTGAAATTTTCACCATAGCTTCGGATCACTTTTCCTCAGAGCTAATTAGATTTTTAAACCTAATATGGTCCATTAAGGGCTGACATTATTTTTCAAATTGTCGCAATTTGACATTTTCCTTTTGCAACAACGCCTCCGAAAATTTTTCATCATTGTTTTGGATCTAGATCCTTCAAAGCTGATTAGATTTTAGGATTAAATGGTCCATTAATGCGTTGAGTCTGCTCTTAAGATACTCTAGTATTTCTAGTTATCTTCTTAAATAGATAAGAAAAAAAGTACAGCATAAAATAATTCTTCCTTCTTGAACTCGATCTCCTGCACGATAAAAATCTCCACCTTCAATTCACTCCACTTCACTTCGCAATTTACCAATGTTAGTTACATCACGGTAATCTCTGCTACAAAAATGATATTGGACATTAGACAAAGACACTCGAGTCGACTGACGTCCGTCAATCTCGCCGAAAAATAAATCAAAGCACATTAATCATTATCGATTTGTTGGAAATTTTTCGCACGCCAAACCGCACACAACAGAACGAAATATGTAGTCTTACTTATATACGTATATTACGAAGTTAATTAGCCTCGTACAATTTCGATACTTAATCTGCGATAATAATCTCCCTATTGGAGATACTAATGCGTGTAAATTCAATTCGGCAGAACGTCATTCGACCAGATGTTGCGACGACGATGGTCGGTTACGCTCCAATAATGGTCCTAGTTGTTTCCCGATTGTATTACCCGAAGATGATCCGGTATTCTCGAAATATAAACGTATGTGTATGAATTTCGTGCGTTCGACCACTGACTTAGATACCGGTTGCAATCCCGGCAATCAGCCCGCCGAACAAGTACGTGCTCGTAGGAGTTTTTATTTTCTTTCATTTTCTCTAATTCTATACACCGTCTACTACTCTTCAGGTACGTATAGATAGGTAGGTAGGTAGGTAGGTACTATATTCGCTATAGTATGTACCTTAGCTACCTTTGCTGTGTGTACCATCATAGACTATATAGATACAGATACCGGTTGCGTAATATTTACCGTCGTGTTTTTTCGAAACTCTTTCGCTATACATATATTTTTTTCTTTTCTTCATTCCGCAGTTGGTCTCTGTTACTCACTGGATGGACGCTTCTCTGGTCTACGGTGCTACTCAACAAGTATCCGATACGATAAGAGAAAGAGCCGGAGGTCGATTGAGAGTAGAATTAAAAGATCATCATCGTCCGTTCCCTCCTACGACCAGAAATAAAACCGCCGTTTGCGATATTCTATCGGAACGCGAACCGTGCTATCAATTCGGTTCGTAACAGCAGCAGATTTTGCACGAAAATCATAGCTAAGGTTATGTACATATAATTTGTTACTAATTGAGACTTTTGATAATACGCAGGTGACCGAAGAGCCAACCAAAATCCACAATTGACCGTTTTGCAAATTTTACTTCTCAGAGAACACAACAGATTGGCTACCGTTTTATCGCACATTAATCCTCATTGGGACGACGAAACACTATACCAAGAAGCCAGAAGGATTCTGATAGCCGAATTCCAACATATCAGTTATTACGAATATTTACCAATCGTATTAGGTAAGATGACCTGATTTGAAAATTATTATTAGATTTAAAAACTCGAATAGAGAGCACCATCTACCTACACAAGCACATGTGCCGACAAACACATTGCTACGCATGGGTCGACGGCCTGTTTGCGATTTATGCAGCGGAAAAATCTTTAGATAAGATCATTACGATAGAGGAAAGATGGTCGAAGATCAGCAGATACCATGATCAGATAAAATCAAACGTCTGTACTTGTAACTTACGAGCTAATTCTAGTGGAAATGTTAATGAAACAAAATTGAAATTTACGAGGTTCACTTTTGGCCTTGGACAGCGTAAGAGACGTTTTGAAAGAAATTTCCCACCAAAGTTTGTGTATTTTTTTGGCACCGAAAAGTGACTGGATAAATTCACAGCGAAAAGAAAGTGCCTAAAAAACAATAAAAAGTTATATTGATAAGCCAATGTGATGAACTGGTTTACATGGAAGGAAAAAAAAGCATTGCAATGGGTTGCATTTTGAGCCTGGCTTTATTAATGTAAAAGAGGATGCCCATTTTTGGAATAAACAGACACATCTGTGACCCATACTCAATATACACGTCAAATTTCGACCTTCTAGCTCGATTTGAAGGAGAAATACGGATGGGACAAACTCAAAAAATAAGAAAAACCTATCAGCAAACCACATTTTGGGGCTGTGCTGGGGTACAGGGGAGCAGAACAATTGAACCTCTCAAAAGGCACATCTACGACATCGGATGTCATAATTTCAACCTCCTAGCTCAATTTGGAGGGGAGATATGGAAAGGTGGGGACAAACTTAAAAAATAAGAAAACCCACCCAAAAAACCACTATATCGGGACTGGGGGGGGGGGGGGCTGCAACGGGTCTGAGGAGTCGAATCTCCCAAAAAGCACATTTATGGCTTCAACCAAGTCTACATACCAAATTTCAACTTAATAGCTTAATTTGGAGGGGACGTGAGGGAGGGAGAGCCTGTTTCAAGGTGAAAAGGAGGGAACAATTTCCACATCTTCCCTCTTAATTGACCATGGAGGCTGATTTTTGGATACGTAATACAACTTTTGATTCTCTATGGATTGGTAAAAAAGGAACAATTTTTGATATTTTCGCCCCTCAGCACGTCCTCCTCAAAATTTTTACATAAATAAATTTCGATCCGTGGTAATCTTTACTCAAAAATATCACATCCACCGCCAATCGAAGTCTACTGTCCAAATTTGACCGATTTCAGTCGGTACCAAGCTGATCAAATGATTTTTGGTTTCGTGGGGGTAAAAAAATAATCAAAAGTAAGAAAAGGGACTATGAAACCTGAGAATTCCAAAGGTACTAAGTACCAAAAAGTAGTATTCGAGGTATTCGCGTTTAAAGTTTTCGAAATTGAATAATTCAGAATCAAATTTTTGATGGGTGAAAATTTATACCGAATATTAAATTTTGAAGTGCTCACGAGCTCCTTGAGCAAAAATTGGATAATTTTGTGAATTTTTTATACATTTTGTCAAACTTTTAAATTTTTGAGTTTTGGTAAAAATAGCATAAAATGCAGTAATTTGATATTAAAAATACG
>FIZR01010502.1:0-18563 GCA_900060175.1 Ferrisia virgata | reverse complement strand
CCCCCCAATTTGGGCACGGCTGAATTTTGACCCAAGGTCTACCCACTCAAAACTACCAAATCTTCTATAAATCTAAACCTACTGCTTAAATTTGATCGATATTGGTTGATATCGAGCTAAGTAAATAATTTTTGTTTGAAGGGAAAAAAATCAACGGAAAAATATTCTATCGAAACAAATTTAGTTGATACTCACCCCCCCCCCCTATCCACATTATGTTGAGAGTCCGTAATAGCCTGCTTTTCATTAAAAATATGTAGCAGAAAATTAGGTTTAATAAGTTCCCCCTTCCCGCAAATATAGAGTTAACCTCAAAATGGAGCTAAAACCACAAAATGAAAAAAATGCAAGAGTTCAAAAATATTCTGTACTAAATTCTGCATCAAATGGAATTTTCATTTTTTGAAAAAAAAATTTATCCTTCTTATAAAGGGTACTGCCCCAAGTCAACCCCTTAAATTTTCCCATCTCAGATTAATAAATTCGTTCATAACCCTTGAAAAATGCTATCAATCGCAGAAGTGAACTGAACTAAAACTATTCCTCGTCCAATTTTAGACCCAAAAAATTCATTCACTGAAAGAAATATCACACTATTTTCAACTGTGTTTACTGATTTCGTGTAAATGCACAAATTGGTATTTCTCATCTTTTCTAGCAAAAAATTAAATTTCTATACTCGTTTGAGTAGAAGAAGAGGACGAAGAGAAACAACCTTCATTTTGATTGTAAGAGCCAAGTCTTCGTTTGGAAATTTATCCTAAAAAGATAATCCCGATATTCGAATTTTTATCGTAAATGATAAATACAATGTCTTGTTTTTCATTTCGAATTAAAATTGATTCATTTGCTTCGCATTGAAATTCAAAGTACACCATACTTTTTACCGCGCTCTTCATAATCTGTAATTATAAGTTCGTTTGGTTAATTTCCTCCTCGTATACGTATTTGTATTAAACCAAAGCTCCAGGATTGCGACTATAACGTCACCATTTGTTGGTCGTCGAGAATTCATAATCCATTTACACGACCTTATCGTAAATTTTTTTTTCGTAGCTATGTATCTGCGTTGCGTTATGTTGAGTACCATCATGATAATCTGCTGGCTTTTTTAAAAACAGTTTTTTTTAGTGATTTTTTTTTTTGCATAAACACGGTGGAGTAATTAAGAAATCTTTGTTCAGGTAGCACAACTCTCATACTATACCACTTTAATAATGAATTTCATTCCGAATTAAAAATTTTACGTTGATCTAGATACGTATTCAGATTGCTTATTTAGAGAAGTTCCAAAAAATTATATTTTTGAAATTCATTTTAAAATAGCTATACCGTATTAGGTTGATTCAAAAACTTGTTTGTTAAATGAATTGCATATCTGATGTAAAAAAAAAAAAAAAAGCATTTCAGTCTGATTTTCGTGACACATTACAATCATGAGAATTGAAAAAAAGCATCGCTTACCGATACTTCTTTCCTAATTGACATTGCGGGTAGGAAGGGTTCAATCGGGTTGAAAAGTCTAAACTCCCAAAAGGCACATCTATGGTCCCTACTAAATGTACATACGTAATTTCAACTTCCTAGCTCAATTTGGAGGAGAGTTATGTGAGGAACAAACTCAAAAATTGAGAAAACCTGACCAAAAAACCACTTTATTAGGGCGGGGGGGGGCAATGGAGCTAAAAAATCGGACCTGTCAAAACGCACATCTACGGCCCCAGCTGAATGTACCTACCAAATTTTAAATTCCTAGTTTAATTTGGTGGGGTGATAGGGGAGGAACAGCCCTTTTTCGGACTCAAAAAGAGGGAAACCCCCATATCTCCCCTCCTAATTTACTTACGAGGTTGAGTCTCGGATATGTTATAAAAATTTTAGTTCTATAGCCATTGGAACAAAAAAAGGGGCAATTTTTGCGTTTTTTACCTCTCAGCACCCCCTCCTCCAAATTGGGGCGTAACTGAATTTTGGCTCAAGTTCATCCACATTCATATTTATCTAATCCGCCGCCAAACTGAACTTAACCAAATTAAAGCGATTTTGGTCCGTATCGAGCGGAGTAAATGATCTTGATGTTCGGAATGTGGAGTGATGGTGGGGGGGGGGAGATAATTAAAATACTTAGCATTCTTTGCAGGCCAAGTGTAAGCATCGAAAGAATGTAAGTTTTGATGTTTTTATCGTTGTGATTAACTGTAAACATCTTTAATGTTCCTCTAAATTCCAACTGAATACCATAAAATCAACCCGAGTAAAGGTCAACTAATTTTTCTCAACATTTCGATTTGAAATCTGAAAATTGAATCAGGGTCAAAGTCAACTGTTGATGGGTCAACTTTAAACGACTTTAATTTTCCTCAACATTTCAACTTAAAATTATAAAATCAAACGGTGTCAAGGTCAAATAATTTTCCTCGATGTTTTAACTTGAAATCTTCAAATCAATCTAAAGTCAAGGTCAATGGAAGGCGGGTCAACGGATGACGACATTTCAACTCAAAATCATAAAATCGATTTAAGATCAAAGCCCACTGTTTTGACAACTCAACTTCAGACATCTCTAATTTTCTTCAACATTTCAGATTAAAATCATGAAATAAGTCCACTGATGTCTTTCCAGGCCATAAAATCTGTCCACTAATGTCAGTCCAATGATGATGTCACACCGTTGACGGTCCACTAATAACATTTCCTCAGCATTTAAACTCAAAATCATAAAGTCAATCCTTCATAAAATAAGTCCACTGATGTCATTTCAGGCCATAAAAATCTGTCCACTGATGTCAGTCCAATGATGAAGTCACACTGTTGATAGTTCACTAATGTCATTTATTGATGGTGGTCAACTGTTAATGCTCAACTGTCGATGATTTTTCCAGAATGCGCTATTAAACATCTTTCAATGTTAATAAGTCCACTGATGTCATTCCAGGCCATAAAAATCTGTTAATTGACGTCAGTCTAATGATGGCATCACACTGTTGACAGTCCACTAATAAAATTTTTTATTTTCCTCACCATTTCAATTTAGAATCATAAAATAAATCCTTCACAAAATAAGTCCAGTAATGTCATTCCAGGCCATAAAAATCTGTCCACTGATGCCAGTTCAATTGTGAAGTCACACTGTTGATGGTCCACTAATATCATTTAATGATGATGGTCAACTGTTAATGCTCAACTGTTGATGATTTTCCAGAATGCGCTGTTAAACATCTTTCGATGTTAATAAGTCCACTAATGTTATTCCAGGCTATAAAAATCTGTCCACTGATGTTAGTCCAATGATGAAGTCACACCGTTGACGGTCCACTAATATCATCTAATGATAGCAGTCAATTGTTGAGACGATTTTTCCAAAATGCGCTATTAAACATTTTTCGATATTATAAAATAAATATCTAACATGGCTCAAAATCGTCTCGATGGTTTTCTAGGACGCCAAAACGAATTTCTTCGATCACCTCCTCCCCCCTCATCTGTCGTTGGTCGATAGACTGTGAAAGCCCGATTTTCATTGACAATATGACATAGAAAATCAGGCTAAAAAGGGTAGGAAAAAAAATGAAAAATATTTAGAAAAAAATCCACTTAATGTACCATAGGTTTTCTTCGAATCGTAATGTTCGAAAAGACATTTACAAACTCTACACTAAACAGAATTTCACCAATTTTACACATGGTTACATGTTACCAAGGGCAGATCTTTTTAGAAAGTTGATAAAAAATTGGCTACAGAATTCAAGAAAGTTATCTTCTATTTGAAAATCAAATTATTCTATCGGTTTTAGATAATTGAATAATATAGTAAGTATCGGGACCGTGTACATAACGTACAAAGTACATAAAGAAATGTTTAAGAGCGAGCCTTAAAATCGAATCTAAATTTCAACTATACTCGAATCCTGATACTTGTACCAATAGCTATCTACAAGTCAGACGATTAAATTAGTTTCGTGTTCCCATCATTGATGATAAAGTCTGAAACTGCCTCTGGTAGATATATATTGTACTTTTTCACCTCTGCTCCTCGCCCCATCCATTATACGTATTATAATAGGAGGACACGTGGTATTTTGAATTACAACTATTGTAATATACCTTCTACCTACTACGTACATAATATTACACCGATGAATCGGTAAATTTGTCTATTGTTTACGACAAGTTGGTTAAATTAATTACGAGAATGGTTAGAGTAGGTAGATAGAGGTACAGTACATGCAGACGCAGACACATTGAAATTCTATTTCCTCTTGGCCCTCTCACCAATCTACAGCTTCTCAGCTGCTGCCTAATGCCTATATGTGTGTTCGATTAAATATAGATGTACTCGCCAAGTTATAAAGTCCATTAATTTTTAGCCGACCGCAGAATCCGCCCTGCGTATGGGGTATAGTCAATTTGTACACAGTACAGTTTTATTTGTAAAAGAAACCAAATAAAATACTCACGATACGACGCACTGGGTGAATTGATGATACAATTAAATCGAACGTTATTTTTCAAACGTCAATTACAAAGTGGACACACGACACGTATCCTGGCACGACGAATGTAAACGAATCAATATCAATTCTCTCATCGTAATGCGCCAATTGTACTCGTACCAAGGTATCTCTTGTCTGCGATAATTTGAAATTTCGAGATTTACTAGCTTTTAATATGTACAACGTACACGTCATGTTGGTATTATTTGGGCTTAAAAATGTACAGATTATGCGTTTATTTTTAAACGCTAATTTTGTCAGTATTATTTATTCGTCTTTTCGCGAGTACTTGTAATTTTACGCCATGATTGTCACATCAAAATGGATTAAAATTGCATGATTTATTGATGCTAAATTTCGTGATAATCGATAAAGTAGGCACTTGTGAGAAGATGTTTATTTTAAGCCTGGCCTCTTGCTGACGAAGTACATGTAAAATTACGTACTATGCTGCGTATGAGTTGGAAATGTGCAAAGGATGATGGTGATAAATAGGTGAAGTACAAAATGTCTGCTAGATCATTGAAGTCATAAAAGAGAAGAAAAAGTCATTAATTCTGTTAAAATTAAAAATTCCCCGTTCCTCGTATCGTGTACAGAGACTCGGGTAAATATTGTAACGAACACTAATTTTACGTACAAAATGCAAAATTTTAGAGGTTTTTGATGTGCATTTGTAGCCTAATTTTTTATGTCATATTGTCAATGAAAACCAGGCTACTACAGTCTATCGACCAACGACGGATGCCAAGAAGACCATTAAGACAATTTTTACCCATGTCAAATTTTCATTTTTGAATTAAAACTTTTTTTAAATCTTAAAACGATATCGTGTGCAATTTTTTTCTATGTTTACTCCTTGAGAGTGAAAAATCAACCATTTTTTTAATAGCTTTTACAGTTTATTGTTTTTTTTGATTTTTTTCAGCTGTAAAATATTTTGAACCATTTCTTCATCTTTTACACCTTTTTTTTGAAGATTTCTTCGTTTCTTTGAGCTGTAAAATGTCATTTTATACGAGCTCAAAAACGTGAAAAAATCAATAAAAATCTTCGACAAATATTAATTTTTCACTTGCAATTTAGAAATTTCTGTTCACAGCTCAAAAATGCCAAAATTTGTTTAAAAATTGCGAAAAATGAGTATAAAATTGTATCAGATGCAATTTTTTCAATTTTCTTTATTTAGCGATTTGTGGTGAAATTTTTATTCAGTTTTATGTGATTTTCAATGATTAATTTTGTTTGATTTTCATTTATTTTTCAACATTATGTTGTAATTTTTGATAAATTTTCTTCGTTTTGTATTTTTGTCAGTTTTTTATCCAATTTTCAAAGATTTTTAACGATTTTTTTCTCATATTTAATTTTTAATATTTTTTCACCAATGTTAGATTAATTTACGATAGTTTTCAACGATTTTTTTTTAAATTTAGGCCAATTTTAAAACGTCTTATATCATTTTTTCACGATTTTTGATTAATTTAAGATGACTTCTGACGATTTTATTAATATTTTACATCAATTTTCACCCAACTTTTTACAATTTTTTGTGATTCATGATCAATTTTAATTTTTTTTCAACTTTTACTAAATTTTCAATGGTGCTTAATGGCTTTTTTCATATATCAGGTCAATTTTCACGTGTTTTTCAGCATTTTTTCATAGTATAGGATTGTTTTTTTTTCACATTTTACTCATTTTTGTGAATTATTTACTCAATTTTTGATGACTTTTAATGTCTTTTTTCATATTTTCGGTAAATTTTCATCCACATTTAACAATTCTTCGTTGATCAATTTTTCGCATTTTTTAATCGTGTTTGTTCAATTTTAACTCAGTTTTCAATGATTTTTAACGATTTTTTTTTATCATATTTTCGGTAATTTTTCGACAAACTTTCAACAATTTTTCTAGATTTTTGATCAATTTTGACACATTTTCCACATTTTAATGATTTTTGGTAAATTTTCACATAATTTTTTTTTTAGCGATTTTACAACAAGTCTTTGTACTTTTCACTTATTTTTGTCAATTTTTAACCAAATTCTCGATAGTTTTTAACAATTTTTTCCCTTTTTTATACTTTTTTTTATCCAATTCTTTGTTAATTTTCAATGGCTTTTAATGATTTTTTTTTACATTTCAATTCAATTGTTACCCGTTTTCTACTTTTTTTTCGCTGTTTTGGATTAATTTTTTTCACCTTTTATTCATTTTTGTGAATTTTTTTTACTAAATTTTCCATCATTTTCACCATCATTTTTTTGTACTTTAGGTAAATGTTTACATATTTTTCAACATTTTTAATCAATTTTTTCACCTTTTCCCAATTTTGTCATTTTTATACGTTTTTTACGATAATTTTCAACGATTTTTTTTCATATTTTCGATCAATTTTCACCAAATTTTCAACATTGTTTCGTTGTTTTTGATCAATTTTTTGCACATTTTCCTCATTTGTGCCAAATTTTAACCACACTTTCAATGATTTTTGATCAACTGTTTGCACTTTTTTACTAATTTTTGTCCATTTTTTTACCAAATTTAGGATAATTTTAAAAATTTTTTTTCATCATAGTTTAGGCCAAATTTTCAGAAAATTTTTCATGAATTTTAAACAGTTTTTTGCACTTTTTACCCGTTTACGTCAAATTTCTACTAGATTTTCAAATATTTTTTACAAGTTTCACCTGTTTTTTAACAATTTTTCGAGATTTTAGATGAATTTTTTGTAGATTTTCCTCATTTATGTCAAATCTTTTACCAGATTTTCAATGACTTTTGATCAATTTTCTTCATTTCTAAATTATTTTTGTCAAATTTTTTGCATATTTTCCTCCTTGTGTCAAATTTTTTAGTAGTTTTTCAATGAATATTGATCAATTTTTTGCACTTAGTACTCCTTTTCGTCAGTTATGATTTTAAGTTGAAATGTTGAGGAAAATTAGAGATGTTTGAAGTTGAATCGTCAAAAAAGTGAGCCTTGACCTTAAATCGGTTTTATGATTTTGAGTTGAAATGTCGTTATCCGTTGACCTGCTAACAGTTCAGCTTGACCCTGAATTGATTTTAAGATTTCAAATCGAAGTGTCGAGAAAAATTAGTTCACTTCAACCCCGGTTGATTTTATGATTTCAAGTTGAAATGTTGAAGATAATTAAAGATGTTTCAAGTTGACCCATAAACAGTTGACCTTGACTCTGGACAGATTTCATGATTTTATAATGAAATATTAAGGAAAATTAAAGTAAGTTGACCCGTCAACGGTTGACCTTTACCTCGGATTGATTTAATAATTTTGAGTGGAAATGTCATCAGTTATCCCGTCAACATTTGAGCTTGACCGTGAATTAATTTTAAGGTTTCAAATCGAAATGTCGAGAAAAATTAGTTTATCTTGACGCTGGTTGATTTTACCTAATTTCACTAAAAATATAGTAGAAAATTTTCCAGGTGACAAGTATTGAATAAAAAAATAAGAAAACAGTTTGTAATTATTGCATTTAAAATATCAAAACTTACATTCTTTCGATGTTTACCCTTTGCGCGCAAAGAGTTCCAAGTATTTATTTTTATCCCCCCCCCACCCGCAAATTATTGAAACCATTTACTCCACTTGATACCGACCAAAATCGCTCCAATTCAGTAAATCGGCTCAGTTTGGCGGCGGACCAAATATATATGAGGGGAGATGAACTTGGTTCAAAATTCAGTTAAGCGCCAATTTGGAAGAGGAGGTGCTCAGAGGGAAAAACCACAAAAATTGCCCCTTTTTAAGCCGATTGATAGAGAATTAAAAGTTGCATAACATATCCAAAAATCAACCTCTCGAGTAAATTAGATGGGAAGATACGGTGCTTTTACCCCTTTTTTGGCCTTGAAAAAGAGCTATTCCTACCTTATCTCCCCATCAAATTGAGTTTGGAAGTTGAAATTTGATGCTTTTTTTTTTCAATTTTCGTGATTGCAATATGTCACAAAAATCATTTATTTTTCGTAATTTTCAATCAATTTTCAATAGTTTTCAATGATTAATTTCTTATTTTTAGTCAATTTTCACCTGTTTTTCAACATCAGTTCTTATAATAGATTTCCAAATCTGATAATGAGGTTTATATGTCACTTCTGAATTGGTACGATTGACATGTGTACGTATAATAACTCTCTTTGTGTGGTTATCTATTTCAAGTACACTCTGTAAAAACTTTCGTGAACATGTTAAGTATATTTTTGACATTTTTCGTAAAATCGGTCAATGTGTAGGTGGTATAGTAAATGGTATAGTATTTCTGTTATGCTTGGATTTTATTCCCAGACCTAGCTATTACCTAGATTATAAATTGAATGATACTTCAATTGAAAAGTTTACATCGCATCACGTCCAACAGTAATCACGTTTTCAAGGAAATGAAACTAAAGAGCTCTCAATAATAATCGCTTTTCATTTGGGCGAAAAATTAATTAGCGGCGTTAATCGTACGATTGGAGTATTGAGCATGGTACCTACTCCTACATAAGCAATCTATAATCAACAGTTGTTCGCGTATAAGTATAGAAGGTATTTCAATTTGAACGCTGCCCTGGGTATGCGTGAGGTATACGGTTAGCGTTGGATAGGTTATAGGCCTACTTGGGTCGAACTTCCGAACGTGAAGCTTAAGTCTTTAAATCGGTATTGAATTATTCTGACTAAATTTACGTTAATGAATAGGTATATACGGGTACATAGCGATATAGGCATAACCAACCCAACGTTCATATATAATTCATAGTATAACCAAATCATGTTTGCAAACCACCCACGAAAAGCATTTGACGATTGGAAACGGCTGGTTGGCTCTACCGATGCCGGTGTAAACACTCCATCGACTTGACAAACGCCCATCATCATGTCGTAGCTATCGGGTAAAAGAGTGGGGGGAGATACCCTCTACCTATTCTTGTAGCAGTACACCTTATCGATAGGATTTTCAACTTTCGATAAAGAACTTGACCGACATATATGTAGACGTCTACATTCACTCATATGTACCTAGCTAGATAGCTACCTACCTACCTACCTACCCACCCACCCAGTGACGTGCACACAATTTTGAGAAAACGTATTGAGTTGATGGACCCAGCCACCTCAATAATTCACAATTCCTTTACCCCCCCCCCCATATTATTTTTTAAAAAGTTGAAAACTTTTCGAATGAACCAAGAGTCATGTGAAAAAAATCATTTTCAAATTTAATCAAGGCTGTGCTCAGCAATTTAGGTCACTTTGCCAACTGCGTTAAATAGGCTACTTATACTAAATAGGGCCTTTCTTCAATTTTTTTATTTTATCCTTCTGGCACGCGATGAATGGTCGAAATTTGATCGGTCATTTTAAAATGTATTTCTTCTCATAGGGTATAATGTAAGTAGAGTGATGTAGCCAAAAATTCTTTGATGGAAGGGGGGCTGTATACTTTTTCCGTTCAGAATAGGTGATTTAGCCCTGTTCTCAAATTTTGAAAATTATCATGAAACATTGTTGGAGGGACCCAAAAAAAAATTTTGAGTGCATAAATCACCCCCCCCCCCACTCACCTCTTCCAGTATAGTGAAAAAACGCTTTTTACTCATTATAAAATCTTCTTAAAAGTGTGTTTTTGTTGGAAAATCAAAACAAGCCTTAAAGTGTTGGGAAAAGAAAGATTCATATGCTAGAATTTTTTCAAAATTTTTCAGCCAATAGGAGAAAAAAGAGAATTTTAAACTTCACTCACACAGTAAACTGAAGAGATACCTACAATTTTTTTTTTGAAAATGTGTGTTTTAATGAGTACTTACTGCCAGAATATCACTTTTTACATTTTGAGTAGTGGGTCATGTTGAAAAATATTCTTAATTGCCCCTACAGCTGAAATTTTAGCACTTAAGCATTATTGGGATGTGGGGGGGGGGGGTGCAATATCAAAACATTGACAAATCACACTGCAAAATTAACAAAAAAATAAAAACTCGACTTCATACTACGTTTAGGAGGTAATTTTTTCACCACGTACAATCGTATATTTATTTGATCAACAGTTTTTTTCCTACTTGGTGATGAGATGTGTAGGCTATTACAGTCTATCGACCAACGGTGGAATGGGGTGGGGGGGGATCATCGAAATTCGCTTTGGGGTCCTAGAAGACCATCAAGAGGATTTTTAGCCGCGTCAGATATTTATTCAAAATCACTCCAATTCAGTCAATCGGCTGAGTTTTGCGGCGGATTAGATATATGAGTCGGGATGAACTTGGGTCAAAATTCAATTAGGCTTTAATTTGGAGGAGGAGCGAGTGCTGAAGGGTCAAAAACGCAAAAATTTCCCCCTTTCAACCTCCTAAGTTAATAAGGAGGGGAGATATGGGGGTTTCTCTCCTTTTAACCTTGAAAAAGAGCCGTTCCTCTGCTGTCTCCCCACCAAAATGAGCTAGAAACTTGAAATTAGGTATGTACATTCAGTTAGAATCCAAGATCAGTCTTGTGGGGGGGGGCGACTTTTGAACTCCATTGCACCCCTTCACAGTCACGGATATGTGGTTCTTTGGTCAGGTTTTCACATTTTTTGAGTATTTGGGGTTCGCTTCTTGCATAACTTTCCTCCAAACAGTGTTAGGAAGCTGAAGTTTGTTATGTACATCTGGTAGGGACCTTCGATGTGCCTTTTGGGGGGTCTCGACTTTTCAGGCCCATTTACCCCCTAATAGCCCCAAATTTGTGGTTTTTTGGTGGTTTTTTCTTTTTTTTTGAGCTTCTTCCTCGCATAACTTCCCACCAAATTGTGCTATGAATTCGAAATTAGGTATGTGCATTTATTAGAGGGGATGCTTTTTGGGGATCTTGACTTTTCAGCCCCATTTCACCCCTTTCACACCCCCTCAAAACAACGTGTTTTTTATCGTTTTTTCTTTTTTTTTTTGAGTTTGTTCCTCGCATAACTCTCCTTCAAATTGTACCAGGAACTTGAAATTAGGGATGTACATTTAGTAGGGACATAGAATAGCTTTTTGGGGATCTCAACTTTTCAGCCCCACTTCACCCCCGTCACACCTCTCAAAACGTGTTTTTTATCGTTTTTTCTTTTTTTTGAGTTTTTTCCTCGCATAACTCTCCTCCAAATTGTACCAGGAACTTGAAATTAGGGATGTACATTTAGTAGGGACATAGAACAACTTTTTGGGGATCTCAAATTTTCAGCTCAACTTCCCCCTCCCCTCACACCCCCTCAAAACGTGTTTTTATCGTTTTTTCCTCGCATAACTCTCCTCCAAATTGTACCAGGAACTTGAAATTAGGGATGTACATTTAGTAGGGACATAGAACTGCTTTTTGGGGATCTCAACTTTTCAGCCGCATTTCATCCGCTCACCACCCACAAGAGTTTTTTTGGTTGTTTTTTCTATTTTTTTGAGTTTCTTCCTCGCATAATCCGTTCCAAATGGAACCAAGAACTTTAAATTAGGTATGTACATTTAGTAGGGACCTAGAAGTGCTTTTTAGGGATCTTGACTTTTCAGCCCCATTTCACTCCTTCGCAGCTCTAAATATATGATTTTTTTAATCGTTTTTTTTTTTTAGTTTCTTCCTCGCATAACTCCCCTCCAAATTGTGATATGAATTTGAAATTAGGTATATACATTTAGTAAAGGCCCTAGAAGTGCTTTTTGGGAATCTCGACTTTTCAGCCTCGTTTTACCACCTCACAACCCTAATTATGTGGTCTTTTGGTTGTTTTTTCTTATTTTTGGAGTTTGTTCCTTGTATAATTTTCCTCCAAATTGTGCTAGGTTCTTGAAATCAGGTGTATGTATTTAGTAGAGGCCCTAGAAATGCTTTTTGGGGACCCCGATGTTTCAGCCCCGTTTTACCCCCCACAATCCTGATTATGTAGCTTTTTGGTTGTTTTTTCTATTTTGTGAGTTTGTTCGTCGTATAACTCCCCTCCAAATTGTGGTAGGGACTTGAAATTAAGTATGTACAGTTAGTAAGCGCCCTAGATTTGCCTCTTGGGGATTTTGACTTTTTAACCCCGTTAAACCCTTCTTATCTTCAATACTGATTAAAAAGAAAGCGTCGCACATTTCTTAATATACTATGCAACAATTGCTTTTAATTTTTTAGCCTAAATGTAAATTTACAAATTTTCCTTAGACACTCCTTGCGGTTTTAGGGAACCCACCCCAAAACATGTCGAACGACCGCTCGACATAGAATCCCCCCCCCCCTGTGCACGCCACTCCTGCACCTATCTATATATTATCACGTAAAATCTTGAGAAATAAAATTAGAACAATCGAAACGATGTTCGGCGAGTGTTTTTATGGTTAAAACAACAAATCGAATAAACACTCGACGACGATGGCATCGGCATCCGTATTCGTATTCGCGCCATCGCCACCGATGCGATGTGTAATTCATCGAAAAAGAATTTAACGCGGTTTGACGAAGCGAAATTCGAAAGATTCGATTCATCTGTTGTGGTACTTGTACTGGTACGGGTACTCCGTACGTACGTACGTACGTACGTACCATCGTAGGCCCAACGAAATGAAATACACGTTTTACGCGCCCGACAGCTATTAAAGTTGAGTTAGTCGAGAGTTTCGTCCTCAGTCTACGCGACTACAACGTTTTTGAAAAACCGATTGCGATTTCAGTTAGCAAGACGTAGAATTTCACATTTTCTGTCACATTCGTTATTTGTTAAGTTTAAGTGTTTACCTACTACCTAGCTAAGTGTCGAGATGATGTTGTCAGGTGCACGATGGTGTTATCCTGCGTGTAAATTCTTGCTGTACGTGGTGAGGCTCAATACAGTGGCAACAGGGTGGCGGTGCTTTATTTTTAAATAAAATTACAATTAAATATGTATAACGTGTGTTGCGTTACGTTGTATACTTAAAGATACCTACCTACCTAGCTGAGTAAATATACTCGCTATATATGCTACGTATGTAGTATATCTGCTGCCATCCTATGCTACACCTTTTGCTATATCCATCTTGAATCTAGCCACCTACGTAAGTAAATATAATACAGCGCACATTTTACGTATACGGTTACGGTTAACGGTAGCGTCATCGTCATCATGTACCGAATGCGAATACTAATTCAAAGATGTCGTCGGCGGCTTAAAATCATTGTAATTATAGTGGGCTTTCGCTAAGCAAATACTATATACCCGCAGATGTGATTTGCATAATATTTGTAATGATCTTCTACGTATTCGTCTAATGTCAAGTATGTCCTTTCGCGTAAGCTATCGTACCAATGTGTGGCCTGTTTGCAATAACGTTCCACGATAAATGCTCGAATTTGTTGTATTAAATTGTACCTCGTCGTACTTATATTAGTTTATACAAATCAACGATACGAATCGTTCTGATGAGATATTCTCTTTAGCTTCGTATTTAATTTAGATTAGTCTTCGAGAAAACTAGGTACTCGTCTTCTACTCGTCTAGTCGTCTACTTCTAGTATACTTGGGTACTTTCAGAAAAGAAATTATACAATAGAGCAACCGAGCAAAAAATCGAGAAATGAATCAACTTTTTATAATACACGTTGTTGGCGCGTGTTGGAAATTTAAACTAATCCACGTGCTACGTACGTACGTACGTAGAAGATATTATGCTGTACACTGCAACAGTTGCATTTTGAATTCAATTTGAAAAAATTATAATCTCGCGTAATGAGTCGAAAATTTATTCTTTTCTGTGTACAGAATGAAAAGGTAAATGTTGGTTGGTAATATTACGTGGACGTAAAAGATGGGACGTGAGACGAGGGTACCTTTTTTCTCGTTTAGTTTGCTGCTAACGGTGGCGTGAAAATTATTCGAAGCGAGTGTTGCACTTTTCTTGGCGTTAGAATTTCACACTTTGGTACAGAATTGAAGAAGAATTATTACCGAAAAACTTATGATTTAAATTTAAACCTTTATTCGAATTTTAATTAAAATACGGAAGTAGCGATCATTGTAGGGGGGAGTAATTCTACATCAATATTCAAAAAGTTACAAATTCAGTTTAGAAAATAAAATTATAAGCTCGTAATTTTTCAGGAAAATTTACCAGAAACTCGTAATTACTGGGTTACCGAGGGGAAGGTAGGAAAGCTTAATTCTTTTCTTCAGAATTGTATACAAATGTTCGTATGAAAAACAACGATGAAAAACAGGATGGAAGAGACCGAGGGGGGGGGAATTACGTCAAAGGTAAAATATTCAAATTTTAGATAAGAACATTGCAAGCATTTCGTTTTCAGCGTTCTTTTCCATTTTGGGAGATATTGTACAAGGTTCAGAACTTGGTTGATAATTTGCCCTTTCGGCATTTAAACTCCGCTGTTTTGGAAATGTATTAAAGTAGGTTGGGTTTGGACGTGAAGAGAGGAGCAAACCGGATTATGTTTTCCTCAAATGTGAAAATTTTTTCAATATGAGATTTGTACCTTCTTATGAATCATCCTTAGGGCATTGAATCTTATTGATATCAGATTTCTAATCAAAAGGTAAAATTACCCATGTTTTTATACCCCACTCGAAATTGTTGTCAATTTTGAAAATTTCCCCCCTCTTGCGACCCAAATGAAGCCAGGAGTCATATTAATATCGGATTCAAAATCACCAGGTCAAATTACCTGTATTTTGATACCCCACTCGAAAATATTGTTAATTTTGAATGTTACCCCTTTCCCCTCTTGCAACTCAAATGAAGCCAGGAGTCATATTAATATCGGATTCAAAATCACCAGGTCAAATTACCTGTATTTTGATACCCCACTCGAAAATATTGTTAATTTTGAATGTTACCACTCCCCCTCTGCGACTCAAATGGGGCCAAGAGTCATATCAATATCAAATTGAAAATCACCAGGTCAAATAACTTATATTTTGATACCCAACTCGGAAATGTTGATTTTTCGTATTACGCATGGAGTTTGGAGTCTTATCAATGCCAGATTCGAAATCGCCGAATAAAATTACTTATATTTTGATGCCCCCAGTTGAACCTAATATTAATTTTGAATGTTCCCCTTCCTCTTTTTGAGACCCCACCCGTTATTTTGCTACTCCACTTGAAAACGTCGTCAATTTTAAATTTTGCACCTCCTTCTTGCCCTCTCCCTTCGTGAAGCTCCGTACAATTTCAAGGCAGCCCTAAATAATTTTGTGTTGTTTCAAGGTTATTGATATTGGTATTATTTTCTCAAGAGTTGGACCTTCCGAGTTCGAAAATTGATTTAGTTTTGTCACCAGACACCACTCTCCCTCCCTACCTCTTGACCATTTTTGAGTTTTTTGTAGACTATTGATATTGACGTCAAAAAATGTTTAACAGCACATCTCGGGAAAAATTGTCAACAGTTGATTGTCGTTATTAGAAGACATTAGTGGACTATCAAAAGTGTGACGTCATTAGTGGATGGATTTTTGTGGTCTGGAATAACATTAGTGGACTTATTTCATGAAGGAGTGATTTTATGATTTTAAGTTGAAATGTTGAGATAAATCAGAAATGTGACATCAGTGGATTAATTATATGAAGGATTGGTTTTATGATTATAAATTGAAATGTTGAGGAAAACCAGAGACGTCATTAGTGGACTGTCAACAGAGTGACATCATAATTGACTGACATCAGTGAATAGATTTTTATGGCCTGGAATGATATCAGTGGACTTATTAACATCGAAAAATGTTTAATGCTTAGTACTCTTTACACATAAAAGTTCTGATACTTTTCATATTGTTGATATAAATTTAATTCATATTCTCTGTTTCTCAACAAACAATTTTCGTCACGCCTCCTCAACAATTCGACTTGAAATAATAAAATATACCAGGGTCAAAGTCTACTATTGATGGGTCAACCATGAAATGCGCTATTAAACAATCATTTACCTCGACATTTAAACTTAAAATCATAGAATCAACCAGGATCAAAGTCAATTATTTTTCTCAAAATTTCGACTTAAAATCATAAAATCAATCCAGAGTCAAGGTCAACTGTTTATGGGTCAACGTATAATCATAAAATTCGTCCGCATTGATGTCATTCCAGGCCATCAAAATCTGTCTACTTATGTCAGCCCAATGATGACGTCACACTGTTGACAATCTACAAACGTCATCCAATAATGATGGTCAACTGTTGACGATTTTCCAGAATGCGCTATTAAATATATTTCGATGCTAATAAGTCCACTGATGTCATTTCAAGGCATAAAAGCATGTCCACTGATGTCAATACAATAATGAGGTCACACTGTTGATGGGTCAGCTGTAAACATCTCTAATTTTCCTCACATTTCAACTTGGATCATAAAATCAAAATAAGTCCACTAATGCCATTTCAATTTATAAAAATCTGTCCCCTGACGTCATTATTGGACTAACAACAAAGGACGAATTTCAATGGCCTGGAATGACATCAATACGTACTAATTTTATAGAGGATTAATTTTATGATTTTAAGTTGCAATGTTAAGGAAAATTTGAGATGTTTAAACTTGACCTTTTAACAGTAGACCTTGACCTTCAATTGATTTTATGATTTTGAGTTGAAATGACGTTATCCGTTGACAGTGAATATAAGAGTTAAATTTATACCTACTACGTAAAAAGTATCAGAACTTACATTCCATCGGTGCTTACAAAGAGTGCCTAGCGTATTGGTGTCATTTTCTCATGAGTTGAACTTCCTGAGACCGAAGATGAATTTAGTTCAGTCACCGAACCCACCCCCCAGCCCACCTTCTACTTTCTATTTTTTGGTTGTTGGTAGGTAGTTAATATTGGTGCCGCTCTTTCATGAGTCGAACCTCCTCCCAAGTTCAAAATTGAATTTAGTTTCGTCATTGGACCCCTTCCTCCCTCTTTCCCTTTCTCCCTCCCTCCATCTCTCCCATCCTTTTTGTGGATGTTTATAGGTTTTTTGGATATGGGTGTCATTTTCTCGTAAGTTGAACTTCCTGAGTTTGAAAATGAATTTAGTTTTGTCACCGGACTCATTCCTCCCTCCGCCGTTACCCTATAATTTCTGGGTTGTAGGTAGGTTGTTGATATTAGTGTCACTTTCACATAAGTGGAACTTCCTGAATACGAATATGAATATAGTTTCGTTGTCGCCTCTCCCCCTCCCCTTCCATGCCTTAACGAAATCTTTAAATATTTTTAATCAAGAACATGGTAATGTGAGTAGGTTTGCCTAGCTAGGTACATTATTGCTTTGAAATATTTTCAAGTCGAGCTATCGTCATCTTGATGTAATATACGAACTATTCAAATTATACACTATTTGAATATTTCAGTAAAAACCTGTACAAAATTAACTCAACTTCATGTTTCGATTTATAATACGTACTTTTGAAGTTCTGCTCTGATACACTTTGTTTTCCTGTTTGTTGTTTGTAATATCGAAAGGTAGTATATTTTTGCGCTGAATAAGCTTTTTTATTTAGCTTGATCGAAGGGTTCGACGTAAATGTAAATAGCTTTTCGAGGTTTCCAGGCTATATTTATAATCTGGTGTGCTTAGTACCTTATTGCAATGCTTCTTCGAGAGGAAAACTCGATCGATACGCGGGTATTTGTAATACGTTTAATGTGTAATATTGGCAATTGTTTTTAACAGGTTTTAGGATAATAAATTTTTGTAGATGCACGTTTTTATTACCCTAATCGGCAAATTATTCGGTTATGGGAACTATTCGACTCGTACGTAGAAATGTAAACAATTTAATTTGTTTTTTTTTTGCCACAATGTACGCGTAATGTAACTAGCATTGGTATAGGTACCTTTTTATATTAGTTTATCGGATCGAGTATAGGTATAGTGATTTATTATCCACGATGAACCCAATCAAGTTGAAAAATTTGGTATTGGAATGTTTTTAGGTATGCAGTGCATATTTAGAGAGAGTTTTATTCAACATTAAAATTGGCAGATTTTTAGCCTGAATTTCTACATCATATTGTCAATGAAAATCAGACTGTTACAGTCTATCGTCCAACGGCTGGGGGGGGGGGGGTGTCAACAAAATCC
>FIZR01010494.1:0-28672 GCA_900060175.1 Ferrisia virgata | reverse complement strand
TGTACAGCTGCAAGATTTTTTCCAAAAAATGTTGATTTCTCAAAATTGGGTTTTGGAACATACTTGATATATATATTACCTTTGGAAATTAATTTTATATCTACATGTTTCCCAACATTCATCATTGTTCTTCCAAAAACAGAATTATTCATTAGTTATAAGAAATCTTTTTCAAAATCATTCTTAGCTTTTTGTCTTAATTTTGTATTTTTTTCAATGTATACTTTCATCCAATCAGATTGATCAAATTTTATAACTATGAATTTTTTCCAATTTTAATCCAGCTTTTAGAGCTTGTTTAAGATTTAAATAATGAAGAACATATTTCTTTTTATCATATAATGTTGTGAATAATTTTGAAAGTTGACTATTATCAACTACATTTTTTGGACAATAGGGTAAATCAGAATGTTTATCATATAATTCCTTAGGATATTTCAAATCTACTTCAAAGAGATATCCAATTTTCTGATCATGTAGTATTAATATAGGTAGCAAAGAATGTAATAAAGGTTCAGCAACTTGATTTATGAAAGTAAAATTCTATGAGATGACTTCATCGTATTTGAGACACAACGTAAGCATGACTTGGCAAGAAAATAAAAAACGTCAGAGGATCACCTTATTCGAGTAAGTTACAATTTTTGAAAATTTCCCTCTCCCCTTCTATGTATAGAAAGTTTCTCAAAAATTTTTTCCTTCTCACCTTCCCCCTGGTGAGTGTTTCATCGTTCCACCTTCTTTATGAACATTAGTGGTACCCCCGACAGGGTTGACATGATCCATATCATAGTTTGAAGATAACGGCTTTATTCCCCTAATGTTTATGATACTTGCACCGTGTAAATTCCCCTAACCCGTTACCAAGCCGAAGATCATCTTGCAAGCTAACTTCAGGTTCATCCTTACCTTGGCCTTGTAAAATAATCTTGGAAAGTATAAGAAAATGTAGCTAAATGGATACAAGTTGGATACAAAAATTTAGAATTTTTGAAACATGTTGAAATGAAAAAAATGAGGAAAAAAGATGGATATTTTATTTTAAATTGATTAAAAATTGAATATGAAAATTTGGAGAATTTTTGTTTTTCTTGAAAACTGATAAAATGTGGGTTGGCGTAAAGAAAAACCAAGTGGCTCAGGATGAATATAATATATCTACTAACAGGTAACTTCTGGAAACGATTTCTCAATCTTTAGACGTTTCTCAATAGCAAGTATCCGAACAAAAATCCCAAATAAGTACATACACCGTGAAGACAACTTAAAAAAAAAATTTTGTCAGCTGAAATTTATGAGTAAATATCCGAATAAAAATAGCGTAGGTGTCAACCATTATTTGTCAAGCTTGAATTGAAGATTGGAACATCTTGATTGGTAAATGACGCATCCATCTTGCGAAACTATCAAATACTTCATAAAAGGAAGTATAAAATTTCCTGTTGAGTAAATTTAACGGATTCTATGTCACGCTACCTGGATTCGTTTTCATTATCTAATAACCCCAACAACACTATAAATCCAACCTTACAGTAAAAATGAGCTCTAAAAAGCATATTTTATTGATTTTTGAGGTGTAGAATGCGCACACTCTTCAGGGGAAAATGAATGGTTTATTTTATGTATATACCGGTGGTAGATAAAATACACTCTCCTATCGTCCAACATCTCGCGTCTTGTCATTTTTCAGAGGTACAGTTTTGTTGAATATATGTTTCAGATAAAGACCATCGCATCGGCATCGTTCATCTTCTGGTAAGTCGTATTATGCGATAATTTTAAGCTTTCGGATATTTCATTTTTATTTTTTCAACATTTATAGTGTTTTGCTTACCGAAAATTAATTAATTAAAATTAATTATTCACCGAAAGATTTTTTGAAATGAAATTTTTTATAGCGTACTTGCAATTAAAATTTAATTCACTTAACATTTTAATGAAATGTGAGATAATGAGATCAAAATGAAATAGAAAAGAATTACAGTGAAGGAAAACTTCCAACGATGTTTTCATTTATTGAAAACCTATTTATGCTTGGTTATTTTTGATGTGCAAGAGTGGGTGACTATTGTTTATTAAACATTGTATGAATTTTTCGTATGAATAACCCAATGAATAGGAAATCATAAAAATGAATTAATGAATTTTACTGTTGAAACAGACTGAAGTAATATCACGTATTGAACATATAACTATAACATAATATCGAATGGTATTTCATTTTGGTATCTAGCTGTCTAGTATCATACGTATGCATAGGTATTGTTACTTATCACCTGTTACACTATCATTTAATTGAATTGCTTTTACAACGCATTACTCTAAAAATTCTATTCAACGTTAGTGAAAACTGATTTATGGAACTTTTCTGTATTTCATTTCTGCACAAACTGCAAAGTTTATTAAATGTAAAAAAATTCGTATTAAGATTTTTTTAAATTAGGTAGATATTGGTATCATTTGAACCAACAAAAAATAAAGGATGGATCTAGTAGCAGACATTATAATGAAACAATTTTCAAACACATCCTCTGCTCGTTAAATATTTCTGAAATTGGTTTTTTTTTTTAAGAAATTTGTCCAGATTAGATAGCTAATTACTAATGATTGGTGGTCAACACCATTATTGGGTCAAACATTCATTTGGTAGAAGAGAACAATCTTGTCACTTTTCCTTTAGATAATAATTAAGTAATCGTAAACTTATTAGGCACTATGAACAGTTTATTCAGGTAGGTCTATGTATTTATCGCTTCAATGCGTATGTAATGTATTGGGTATGAGTAATTTTTAAAACACGACTTTTTTTCAATTCTTGATTTGAATTCATTCCGATGTTGAAATATTTGTTAAGTAATAATGAGCAATATTTAAACTGTAATCCTTTTAATTTATTTTTCAATGATAAAATGTCAAGTGTAACGTTATCGTTTTATAAAAGGTTCCATTCAAATCGAACTTCCTAATACAAATTTTTGAACTGTATAATTTCAAACAACATACCTCTGTGCTTATTTGTACGAGATAAACGCAAATTAATTGGATGAATACGATAGGCAGGCAATGGAGGAAAATTTATAAATAAAAACTTAGGTACTTACTTAATAGTAAAACCTACCCGCTCATTAACTCCTCGTTCAATTAAATTAAAAATTTCTGATTGGAGAAGAATAACTGAAGCACAAAGTAATTTTTAAAAATACAATCTTTTGAAAAGAAATAGCATTTAATTACCTACGAAAAAGGCTCGAAGTATTTCATTGTTTTTCATGCTTTTGCTTCGTTTTCAGAAATAATATAACTTTTGCCGGACGACAATTACATTAAAATATGATTTACAACGTTGAAACACTACCAGTAATAAATAATATATTTTCTCTGCAAAATACCTATTTCTATTTCAAAATTGGTAGATAGATACGGATAACTCGGTAAGTTGTTACCAGTTACGAAGGCATACTCATAATAAAGAGAGAAAATTCAGTTTCGAAATGAGAGTATCGCCTATTCTAGCAGTAATCAAAAATGTAAATTTATACTTCCATTTGTAATGATATTTAAATCAACCCAGACCCATTCGGTAAATTTTAGAATCAATTTAGAAAATGCGTATGCGATAAATTCGGTAAAATCCAAATATTAGTAACTGAATTTTGCCAAGTAAACCTGATAAATGCGTCCTTTTAGTACGCTATGCAAATGGTGTAATGTTAGCGAACCTGATTGACGAATAAAATTAGGTAAACATTTTTCATTAATTAATTGTAAATATCATCCGAATGATTAATTAGCAACGAATATTTACTTCGTTTCGTTATATTGATTTTATGGTGAAAAAGGAAATTTTCATGCCAAATGATAGCAGGGATATTACCGTTTTCAAAACTTTCGGATTAATTATTGTTTTCTCAATCAATCTTTTGTGGATGGAGAGTAAATAAAGAACGTGAAAGTAAATATTATGTTCGTTGTAGAAATACAATTCTATTAAAAATTTTCTTTTTATAACCATCAACTAACTAGACAGTTCGCGAATAATGGTAATTTCCAAGTTGAAGCAACCAAAGTACTGTAAATTTTAATAAAATAAGAGCATTTTCATATCATATATAAGCACTTTGACTACATAAAGTTAATAATTCATGATTACGACATTGTGTTTTTTCAAGGCTCTTTAATAGCAAAACTTCTTAATTACTGAATAGGTTGGTAGGTGGGTAGACAGCTAGATACCACAAACTAACTCAGGTTTTCTAGTTAAAATAACAATCTGGTTTCTAAATATATATACCATAAGCAATTCATTTTCACAAACTCATTGAAAACGAGCAAAAGTTAGATAATACGGGTACGATTAAAATCAGTATATCTAAGACATTTTCATTTCATAGCTGAGTAATATCATTTCACTTCATTTTAACTTTTGAGTAAGTTAAGCAACTTTCACGAAAGGTCGTAAATTCTTCACCGTAAATCGCTATCAAAAACTTTATCCGAAAATGTTTTACATTCCCTAGAAATATTCATAATGGAAGAAAAAAAAATAATAAGATATAACATATAGAATACCTGAAATTCTCAGGTAAGTAGGTATATTCGAAATATGCCAGAAGATATGAATTCGAAAACCCAAAATGCGAGCGAAGACGAAGACTTGACGCATTTCGATAATAAATCCGGATTAGCCGAAGATTTAAAGTTTTTAGCATCGATGCCTGAATTATGCGACGTTACTTTCTTAGTGGGTGAAACAAGAGAACCTGTGTGCGGTGTCAGGGCTATTCTCGCAGCCAGAAGTCGGTAAGTTGGAAAATAACACTTCAAAATTAATATTGTCCCGTGGTTAAATAAACCTCGATGTGTTTTTATAAAAATATAGAGTTTTTCATCAAATGTTCTACCAACAATCTTCCAGTCCTCAAAAAAAAAAAGAAAACCAAGCTAAAGAAAATAAATTACGAATGTTTTTAAAAAGAAGTAGTGAACCGACGCTCAACGTGCAAAATAATTCTGGATCGAATACGGGTTCAGCTCAATCCATGGTGCGTATTATCAATAAGATAGAATTTTAAAATGAAAAAATAATACCCGCTAATACAAAAAATCTATTATTTCAATTTTTTGGCTGAATTAATTATAACAAGATAAACAATTTTGATGATTTGATTACAGCCTCATCAGACTTTAATAATTGACGAATTTGAACCGGATGTTTTCCGACAATTAATTGAATATATTCATACTGGCTGTGTTACTTTGCAACCAAGAACATTGCTAGGTTAAAATTTATAAATCTTTTAGTTTAAATTATGAATATAAATAATTATAATTTTAAAAATACTGGTAATACGAGAAATCTTCTCAAGTCCTTGTGAATGTGTTGGATATTGATAATAAGGTACAAGCAGCGTATAAAAAGTGGAAAATTTGAAGGGAATCAAATTGTTCATCATCAATAATCACTACAATAGTTATTAAAAGATAGAAAAAGATTTGGAAGGATGGGAGGGAGGCGCTCAAGTTCATCTTCTTCATTTCAAAGAAAGAAGTTATATTCTATTGCCGATTTTTCTGTTTCTCTGCTTATGTAGGGAGGGGAAATTTACTGTATCCATCCTTGAACTTTGAAGAAAATATACCGCGAGTGTATTTAACTACCTATAAACACTAAAACATCAGCAGGTACAGTGGAAAGGGGGTTACAGAGATTTTTTCCAGAGTTACTTAAGACTTCTCCGTTAGGAGCGCTATTCACCAACTTTTTCAAAACATTTCACAGTTCTGATTGATCAATAGTGGGAATCTAAGGTGAGAATCAGCAGATAGTTCGGCACAATGATAAGAGGATCAGCAGATTAGAAAAATTTTTTGTCCAAAGTTATTCAAGAGTTCTTCAATAGGAGTGCTGTCGGTCATTGGTCAAAAGTATAGACACTGAAATACCAGGGTAAGAATCTCCTGCTTTAGGGGTGAAAGGATTTTGGTTTAGACTTCCGCTTGTTTTTCCCAGTAGAAGCACTGTTTACTAATTCCAGCTTGACAGCAGCCAGACGGTCATTGGTCAGAAATTATTTTTTCCCTAGATAGAACACAGAAATTCCAAGAATGTCTTACCTGCTTCTGAGATCTTGACCAGTCGGAATTGTGAACAAGTTGAACAGGAATTAGTGAAGAGCGTTCCTAACGTAGAAGTCTTGAGGAACTCTGAACCAAAAATTTCCTTTAATGTCCTTACTGCTGTACCCGCTGATTCCCATATTGGTATTTCAGTGTCTGTAGTCAGAAGTTATTCTTCCCAACAGAAAACACAGACATACACTCTCATGAATCCAGCTGTATGCGAGATGACTTAAAGTCAGTGAGCCTTATAATCGAAAAATGTGCATATAAGTAAATTTTTACCAGTACCCATGAGCTATTGATTATTAAATTTTGATGAAAAAGTTATGAAACTTGTTCAGCATGGACAAGGATATTTGAGCCCTTATATCACACTTCATTTCCCATCTCCATCTATGTTAGTCATGCAACAAAATTAATAAAAAATTTTGTTTTTGTAAACAAAAATAAAATAGAACACGGCGAAAAGTTTGCTTACAAAATACAGACATTTTTCAAAGAATAAAGAAATTGAGCCGAACTATAAAATAACTCATACTTATTCATAAAAAAATAACACTTGAAGCCAGTAAAAACCCTGAGTACTCCCTAAGCTATCAGTTATTCTTTTGTACCTACAAGAATGTTTACTGTTTTACTTTTAACGTACAATATCGCGCAAGAAAATAAGAAAAAGGAAAGATAAAAAGTTGACACTCTCAAGAGACGCGTAATAATCTTCATCCAAGTTTAAATGAAAATTTTAAACTTCTGTGAATCGATTTGAATAGACTAAAGTCTTGAAAAGATGATACAAAGTGAAAAATCAATAATAAAATTTCTGGAATTTTTTCACATGACGCAAATACCTTGAACTGCCAGATCTAAACCTCGGGCTAAAAATACTTTACAAGCATCTGGCACTTTGAGACCTGGAACAAGAATTTATAAAACAATATTTTTGGAATGTGCCTAATTTGAAAATTGTAGTAAGGTAATCTTAAAAAATTTGTGCATAAAATTTTTAACATGGCCTTAAAGATTTTGATATATACTTGGCATTTTTACGTCGAACAAAAAAAATACGCGGTAGTGGAGGAGGGAGAATAAAAACATTTTATTACTAGAAAAATTATGCTTATGTGAGTGGAGGAAAGAGAGGGGATTACAGCTTTTTAAACTGTTGAAATCTTTTGATTTGTCAATTAATTAGGC
Source organism: Ferrisia virgata (assembly GCA_900060175.1). Classification (NCBI taxonomy): domain Eukaryota; kingdom Metazoa; phylum Arthropoda; class Insecta; order Hemiptera; family Pseudococcidae; genus Ferrisia; species Ferrisia virgata. The sequence continues at coordinate 21,358 of FIZR01010494.1, read as the reverse complement.
ACAGCTTAAAAAAGGAGAGAAGAATGAGCTTTGTAATTTCATCTGCATTATCTCTTAACATAAATTTTTTTTGTCAAAGTGAGTAATCAGGTTAGAGAGAAGAGGTGAGGGTTGTATACTGATACAAAAATTTGTTATATAATCAGATCAATACGTAAAATGTAGAAAAAATTTTATTTCAAAACTAAAATTCAAACATTTCCTAAAAGTACGTACAGAGAGAGAGAGAGAGAGAGAGAGAGAGAGAGAAATTTTCGCATATAATCTCATCAGTAAATAAAAAGAATACCCCAAGAAGATAAGGGTTAACGTGGAGTTAACGAAAGCTTCGTGGGCCCACACAAATTCCACAGCTCTTGACTTTTAAGAAAAAGAAAAAAAATACTAACGAAAATTTATTTCGTTGAATTCACCAAGCAATTTTCAATATCATCTCTCTTCACAATGGAAAACTTGACTTAAATTTATACCGTTTAGGTTGTAGCATCAATACATATAAGGCAACCCACACGTCATTAGCATCATTCTGCATGGTATTTTTACTATTTTCAGCAAAATAACAACCACTTTTTGTCTTTTTAACTTCGATTCTTTAACAGGTGTTATGAATGCAGCTGATAGATATGGATTAGAAGACCTGAGAAAATCATGTCACGGTTTCATACAATCATGTATAAATGTAGATACCGTATGTGCATTACTGCAAACCGCAGATCGTTACGTCCAATACAAATGTACCAAAGCATTTTTAAAACAAGTACGTATAAAATTAAACAATACCTACCTAAGCATCCGTGATAAAATTTATGCTGATGGAAAAATTTACAATTTTAATAAAAAGCACTTGTTGCTTCAGTTTGTGCAAAGACACCTACCATTGAATTTCATTTAACAGAATAATAGTTGCTATGGAGACACAAAGAAATATTTTCAATTTTAACGAAAACATTATTCGTTTGAGAATTTTCCTAATTGAAACGGTGATTTTTATCATTTTGCGAAAGTCTTCTCATCACATTGTCACGTACACGACGAAAACTTTCACATTTTGATGGGATACTACATCTTTGAAAAAATTTCGCAAGAATTCTATCCTCATAGGTAGAGGTACATATAAACTTGTTAAACATGTACTTTGAGTAAGTTGGGAACAAGTTATTGCGTTTATACGGCCGTTGGGATTTATCCATTATTGTTACTGAAAGATGAAAATGACTCGAGTAAACTTTCATTAACATTGTTTCACACGCTAAATGAGAAAAAAGGTATCTGCTAAAAACCACTTGATAATAGGAGATTTTAGCGTAGGTAATAGGTAGAGAGGTATCTACTTTATGTTTACTTTGTAGGTACTAGGTAGTAGGTACCACTACCAACATACACACACATACTCAGTCGATAATAAATTCTGCAATAAAAGACAGTTCAACTTTGGTTCGATTTAGTGAGCATAAAAAGCGAAAACTTTGTAAAACTATAGCTTAAACAAGTATAAATCTCCAACTGCTCGTATTACCTTGGATTTTACTAAATTTTTCGAAATATCAATAGTTTAGAAACAATATTCTAAACTAGACCAGATGATTTATTATTTTGAAAAAGCTAAGTGAGTCAAGGATTTCAAAATTTCAGTAACATAAGGTGAATAGTTTGAGGAAATTCCTTCTTGCGTTACTACTGTGAGAAATAGCTGAACTCAAAGATGAGTAAGATTTTTGGAGCTCTCTCCTCTACTCCTTCCTTTGTGAAGAAAATTTCACTAATTTTATTCATGATCTGAGATACAGTTGGGCTTGAGTTTTGGTCAAATTTTGTTCGTACTCCATAAAAATTAAATCAAATCGAAAGACAAAATTACTACAATGTTTTTAAAAAATTAACATCCTCAAACAACTAAAAAAAAGAAACGAAATAAAAGTTCTTTCTTTCTTATTATTATAACCCACAGAAACTAGTCTACCAGGGTAAAATTTGCCATAAATTACAAACCATAGATATGCCTTTGGAGTATGAAGAAAGGAATAAATGGTATAATAAGATGAGAAAGAAGAAAATGCCACGAGAGAATTTCGAGCAATTCCAAGGCCGAATGGTAGACTTTAACAAAAAAATTTTTGCCTTTATATCCCCACTGGGCCTATTTCCTAAGATATTTTTTTCTTTGCGCGAAACTAATCGAGATAGAAAGTTGAAATGTTTTTCAATTTCATCCCAATGGAAATTACAAAAAGGAATTTTTATAAATTTTTTCTAATGAACATTACTCATTCATTTGATCGCTTCTAAAATTTTAAAACAATAAACAAGTAATCTTTTAAAAAAATGTATTTTTTATGTGACAATATGCCATTAAAATTTCAAAACCTTTGAATCGTTGGAGCAAATCATCCGCGGGCATTTCAGGGTTTCTTATAATCCTATCATCCCTATACTTTTTTCAGACATTTTTAATCTCTGCGAAATCTCAGAAAACGAAATTTTGGTCACGTTCATTTTTTTTCGGGGATTAGAACATATGCAGTGTGGTCCGTCTTAATGGGAACCCCATTCACTATGCAAATGCAACACTCATTGAGTTTATGTATACACGTGTTTCAGAGTAAAGGTGAGAGATTTCAGCCAGTGATTAGGTAGCATATACCGAGTCTACGTATGTATGTTTGCCTAGCCTATGAGCTGCAGGAGATGATCTATGGTGATTTAAAAATTGTTTTATACAATTTCATACACATTTTTCAAGTGAGTGCAGCTTGAGCACCAAAATAGTTGAAGGGTGCAATTTATTTAAGGGAAAAGAATTTTATTTATATACAGTGTCGTTAGTTTTTGAAATAGCATATTTACCTACTCTGTACAGCAGTGGCCGAGATACACTTAGCTTGAGAACTGTGTGTTTGATGGTGGATTGAGGTTTGCGATAAGAACATCAGGACCAGCATTCCATCTAAAAATTTTTAGCGAAATTGATTGTCCTGATTGATCCTAAAAATGATAAGTTGGAGGAGGGCACCTGTCGCATACTCAACACAATGTTAAAATTCTAAGGGGTTTCAATTACTTCGTTAACTTCCTTTACGTATCCAAAAATGAATTCTGGAAAAATTTTAATGGGATACTGGTCTCCCAGCTGCAAATCACAATCTTCTATCGCATGTGTTTTTAGAGTAGTGGATAATTCAAAGTGTAGAGGAAATTTGAAATATTAGAAATAAGCGATATTTTTTGCCTTTGCAGTTCAGAGGCTAGGCAGCCAAACATACACAAACTCTATATGAGTTGTATATTACTAGCTCAAGGGAATTCTCATTTAAATTCAACACACTGGATGCATCAGGTGTTTTAAATTAACTCCGCTATCCATATAGGTACTAGCCATAGGTTAACTCATGAGACTTGCATATATAATGGTTAGCATACGTAAAAAATCGAAGGGGCTGAGATATGCTGTTTTCAAAATTTCATTTTCACTCAAACCTGCCATTCACTTCGAAAATTTATAGAAAAAAAAATTAATAATGATAAAAATTTACTGTTCGCTCTAAAACATGGTGTATACTCTCGAGTTTGTATGGTATAAAAATCAAGAGTGGGAATGAAATGGATTGTATAATGTGATAAAATAAATACAAAAAAAATGTTTAAAAATTTGTAACTTTTTAAAACTTTTTGTAAATAACTTTTGAAAAAGTCACTATGAATGTCTCTTAAAAAAAATTTTTAATGAACTGGTAACATCTTCGAACCAGTGGTTGAGATGGTAACTCCGAGGGTTGCATTTATAAACAAAAATAGAAAAAATATATCAAATACAAACAGCAGAGGGTAGAAAGCACTGAGTTGCTGGTAGTCACTGCTCGTAACTGCGACAGTGAGCAATATCACCACTATAAATACAATGCCGTAGTGTAAATGCGTATAACATTGAAATTTTGAAAATAGCATATCCCAGCCCCTTCGATTTTTTACGTATGCTAACCATTATGCATGTAAGTATCATGAGTTTACCCATTACTGGTATAGAATAACAACGTTAATGCGGAACACCCAGTACATTAGGCGTTGTAATTTATTATCATTATATAAAGATCTTTTTATAGGGAATTTTTTGACAATTTTTTCAAAAAGTATGACCTTTTTGTAACAAGAGAAGCTTTCACAGTTTTAATTTTTAAAAGTCAATACTGAAGTATTGAAGTGTGGAAGATATGGATATTGGAATTTCAGCTTTTTAGGAGAAAGGGCGTTTTCCGTCGAAGAAAAAAATTGATTTTCTACAAGAAAAATTTTGTTCTGCATAAGATCACGAATATTATACAATTATCTAAATTTATCAATTTCGTTCTAAAAATACCAATAAACAAATTGGAAAAAGAAACAACCGATCACAAAGCAAAACTTACAAATCCTAATCTCAACTTGTTATATATAAATACATAGTATTTCAATTTATATATGTAAGTTACATATATGAACCGGAGCATTTATGCATGTTTTATCAAATCTAATGTATAATTTTATTCTCAGGTATTAGAATTCGTTGACGAGAAAGGTAATGAAATATTAAATTTGGGCTCGTTTGCTCTACTTCCCCTTCACGTTGTACGCTTAATATTTTCTAGAAAAAGCTTAGTAGCAGATGAATTTACCAAATTTCAGGTAAGGATTAAACTATGAGCTTCATGCTTGCATAATTTATTACAACTTCAGCTTTCAACTTAATACCATGTAGTAAACGTACCTATCTAAATCTAATGTTTCGCCAAACATTTATTAGTCTACGAAATAATTGAAGAAATAATTAGCCTTGTTCTTCCATTGAATTAACGAAATTTAATCCATTTATTAATTATGATTGATGTAAAGTTTCATTTTACAAACCATCTCATCATTTCATCATCTCTCCGTATATAAATCATCCAACAAAATTTTTAACACGTTTCGACACATAAATTTTAATGCAAACGTTAATTTTTTGCATGTATAATTTAATTAAGAATTCACGCACGAATTTATATAATAATTTAAATTTAATTGATAAATTCTGGAATAAAAAAAAATGTTAACCATATAGCTTAGTTTTATATCTAGTATATAAAAATATGTTTAAATGAAAAAGGTTCGAGAAAAAAAATGAAAAAATAAATCCTCAGGTACCTACCTTTATTTTTCATTAATATACATATTCCTACTTACCCTTATCTACAATTCAAATCGCTTTTTAACGTCGAAACCGAAGTCGAGCTTATATTGTCAGTTTGTGATTTAAAGGGTTTTTACAAATTTTCGTTGGTGAAAAACACGTAGCTACACTGTCAAAGCTCCTTATTTGAGATTTTACGCGTTTCTTTTTACATCAGTTCACAAATAAAATAGAGATATAGGTAGGTACCCCATATATAGGAAGTACACATTAGTGATTTTCTAAAACGTAATATATTTTGATAGCTATATGCTTTATTCTTTAATTCGTAAATTTGTTCAATCCTACTTGAAAAAGTTTTTTTTTAAAAGAAAAATTAAAGAAAAATAAAGTTGATATGAAAAAATTTGTACGAAAATCAATTTTAATAGCAGTTGAAAATACATAAATAACGAAAAAATATGAACGAAAGTGATTTTTTATTTTTATTTATAATGGAATAAAAAAAAGTTAGATATGGTATACCCAAAAAGGAAATTCACTGTGGGTTTCATATCGATCAAGCCCATTCGTAAGTAATTTCTTCGGCGTATAATTTTTTGAACCTGATTCAAAATCCTGCGGGAAAGTTTAACACCATGCGCGAAAAGTCGAGTAAAATGACGAAGAAAAATTGAAAAAGCTTAATAATTTTTTGACGTATTGAAATTCTTTAAATTGACTCGTTCGATTTGTTATCTGCAGTTAAAGCTACAGGTTAAAGCTACCTATACACTTCGTTTATCTGGCGAGTAATTTATTTCGTTTAAGATACCTCATATAACAGAATAATAAGAATTTTTCGGCATAGTCTATTGCTACGGCCAACATTTCCTATTAAAATATAATAAAATACGTACCTAACCTACCTAGCAAAGACGTGATTTTTATTATGTATTTTTCAGGCAGCGTTAATGTGGACGATGAAATATAGCGATATGAATAGCGACGTCGATTGGAAAAAAGTTTTTCGAGATAATTTCCTCGGTCTGATAAAATTTCATAAAATTCCCGCCAACGTATTAATGAAAGAAGTCGATCCTTTGAAAGTTGTACCCAATGATATCATCGTTACCGCATTAGCATATCAGGTATCAGTTTCTACAAGTGTTACTTTAATACTATTATTATTATTATTGTTGTTATTATTATTTCATCACGCTGCTATTCGAGCCAAAACGACGATGCGAATACGCGTATTTTAAACTTTATGCTTTAACGAATAGTTTCCAGTTTTAGGGCGCTTTTTTATTTTTAAAATAATAGCACACTAAGCCATACATACAACGACGCGATAACGCAGATTAAAAACTCGACTTATATTTTTTTTTTTTAACGAAAACTTACATTTGTACCTACTTTTAAAAAAATAATTTCGAGTTTTTATGTTTTTTTTTTTTTTTTTTTTTAAATTTTAAACGCCGTAGTTATAATATTTGTGATGATGTAGGATAATCTTTCTGAAAAGAGCAACACATCACTGCACGTATTCTACAATATTGCAAGCACACTACATACATATTAGAAATGACTTAGTTTTGCTTTATAGGTATACAGGGTGTTTAATAAACATTTAGCTCTCCTAGAAAATATTTTCACTACTTATCACAAGGATTTTACAACCTGTTGAGGCCAATTAATGCAGTATACTCAGATGAATATTTTTTTCATACAAAATGTCCGTTGGAGGCTAATTTTGTTTTTTTGAACGCTTTGAAAATATAGAATTTCATCGATATCTTCCGGTCCCCTGCAACTATTCGTGTGTACGATAGTACATCGAGTTATTGTTGAAAATTAACCTACGAAAAAAGTGAAAGAAAAAAGTAAATACTGAATTTATTAAATGACACCAGACAGGGTGTTCCGTCTTGATAGTATCTCCTTACCACAAGTAGAGCAACACAAGTTGGGCTCATGTAACATGTTTGTCTATCCAAACCATTGCAGGAACTGTGCTATAGGCATTTGAATTTTTTATTTACAAACAATTTATAGCAATTTCCAAAAAATTCAAATTTAAACACTGAAAATTGTAGAAATGTTTAGTGCCAAAATGTTGGAGATGCAATGTAGTATTTTCGGTAAAAGAATTAGGGACATAGGTGACGTGGTTCGTGAAAAATGGCAATTTAAAGTAAAAAAATGTTTTCAAATTTTTGTTTATAACTTTTTAAAAAGCTCAAATAAGTACCCCATTATAAAATTTTTCTTAAAGTAACAAGGTACCCTTCTACTACTTAATGTAAACAATTTCCCCCAATTTGTGTAGGTATTCAAAAAAAAATAGTTTTATTAAAAATTTTTCCGTTTTTTTTGAAAAAAAAACTGTCTTTGGAAATGGAAATTTTATAAAAAAAAAACTTAAGCAAACTTCTATATCGTGGATATGATACATATCCATGTCAACATTTTAACATAAATTGTAAAAACCATCCATAATCATCTTTCATTGCGAGATTTTGATCAAAAACTTCAAATCCAAAAACAAAAATTTCCAATTTTTTCAATTATTTTTATTTTTAGGTTTTTATAATTTTTCAAATTTTCAGGTTTTTATATTTTAGTTGGACATCGATGTCAACATTTTGACAAAGTGCAAAAGTCGTTAGGCTTTTTTTATTTTTTTGTTTTTTCTTATTTTTGTACTTATAAGAACTGTTCAAAAAATTACGAACAAAAATTTTACAAATTTTCAAAATTTTCAAACAATTTTTTACATTTAATTCGTCATATTTGACGAATCACATCACCTATGTCTCTATTTTTTTCCCTCAAATGCTACACATCTCTACTACTTCGAGCTTTTAAATTTGAATTTTTTTAAATGAAAAACTCAAATAAGTATAGCACTATTCCTGTAATGTTTTGAATAGGCAACCCATGCTGCATGGATCCAACTAGTGTTGCTCCAGCTGTGGTATGAAGGAGGAACTACTGAGATGGGACACCCTGCATATCAAAATTTCTCAAATTCAAGTATTTAGTGATTTGTGTGAAGATGAACTTGGATAAAAATTTAAACCAGTTATAACGTAAAAAATTGATTACAAAAATCTCTCGAGAAACCCCAAAAGCAACGATGAGATAATGGAAAAAATTTAGTGCAAACGATCATTTTGGGTAAAAGTAGGAGAATAAGTCAAGGACTTGAACCAGATACTAAAAATAGAATACCTCGAGACTAAGCCAAGACATGTAAATCAGCCAAAAATATGACTTTAACTCCAACTTGACTCCCGAAGTCAACATGGAAAGATGACTCTTGACTCTGGATTTTCACTGACTCAAGCTATCAAATTAATTTCGACATTTACTTGACTCCGGATTCAACCTCAGACATTGACTCCAACTCCTACTTGGCTCTGAAGTCAAACTTCAGACATTGATTCCAACTCAGCGTTAACTCCGACCCTGGAGTCAAATTACAACTCCCATACCTATGTAGGTTATATCTACCAAGAATTAACAATAAAAGATTTTTTTTAATAGAAAATTAATTTGATGTCACTATTACACAGCATTCTGGAAAAAAAGAAATTAAATTAAAATTACAAATAAATTATAAACCTTGCTGTTGCTATTAACGATCAAAATCCAAAAAAAAAACTACTACAGTTGGAGTCAAAACTGACTCCCATTACGGACTCAATGACACTGACTCCACATTGACTCCAGAGCCAACTTCAGATCTTGACTCCAACTCTACTTTGACTCTAGAGTGAATCTGCGATCTCAACTCCTGACTCCAGCTGTACTCCGAAGTAATTCAGGATTCGGAGTTAAAAGAAAGTCGTTTTGGCTCCGACTCCCAAAGTGACTCACATGCCTTTGACTAAACTAAAAACCAGAACTAGAACCAAAATCAAAGTAAGGAAATTTTTGAATTCAAGATCGACACCAAATATTAAAAAAATTTTAATACAGAACCAAAATCGAAACGGAACAATAATATTAGTTTCAGTTTTCAACTGATTCCTGTTCCACCTTCTTCAACCTTTTCGTATGCTTGGTTCTCTGCAAGAAACTCCGTTTCAACTGAAGTTCATAATTTATGCATTATCTATTCCAAACTGCTAGAAACCCCTAGAAAATTAGTATTAAAACTGACAAAAATGGGTACCTTTGAGATTTTGTCCTGTCTGATGATGGGTTTTCTATGAAAAAATTAAAACATGAAAAACAAGAAAATGCTATGGGAGCAACACCCTCATTCCTGCCCTTTCTTGGATATTTCATGAACACTTTTCAATAACGATAGATACTTAATTCAATTATAAAAGGCATAAAGCATATTTGGGTTACAGTTGATTTCAACGCTACTAGCGCAAAATAATTGCTGTAGCGAAATTTCTATTAACTTGAAACACACACGCTCCTTTGTAGAAGATAAAGTCATCAAAATAGCATTTTGGCTATGTCAAGAACTGGTATCCTAGTTACCGCATTATTAAATAGGTTTACAGTTTTAGCTCAAAGCGGATATTTGTTGCGCCGCGCCGTCTTGTTCAGGTAAACATATTAGAGAAACGAATAAATGCCGCGTGATAAGTCGACATCAAAAGATGCAAATAATCACAGATTAATAATCCAAATGCATATTACGTTTAAATAAATTTAATTCGTAAAGCTAGCTTTTATCCTTATATCAAACGTACCTTACCTACCTAAATTTTGCTGTATACGAAAGACCAAAAACACATCTACCTACCTATGAAAAATATTTTACAATTTACTATTAACAAAAAAATTAATATTTTTCCCTAAAAAACCACTTAAATATACATATGTGTACAAGGTGTTCCACGTTTACTTCGTTACCCTTAAACCAGTGATAGGTCAACTCATACAACTTAATGTATAATAATTAGCATATCCAAAAAATGGAAGGGGTTCAGATATGCTATTTTCAAAATTTCATTTTCGCCCAAACCTGCCGCTTACTATAAAAATTCATAAAAAATGATAAGAATTTATCGTTTGGTCTAAGACACAGCGCATACTCTCGAGTATGTACGATATAAAAATAAAGAGTGGGAGTGAGGTGGTTTGTAAAATATGACCAAATAAACGCAAAAAAAATGACTAAAATTTTGTAATTTTCTTAGTTTTTTGTAGATAACTGTTGAATAAATTATGGTGAGGTCACCACACCCTCACCTCCACATGTTGACCTTAACAGAAATTCTGACGCTTCAGGGTTTCTACTCAGGCCATTGGGTGGCTGGAGGGAGGGATTGCACTGCTACTCATTTTAAAGATTTTCAGTTTGGAGCTCACAATAACTTTTTCAGAAGTTATCCACAAAAAACTAAAAACATAAAAAATCGTTTACCATGTTTTTTTTTTATATTTATATCATCACAGTTGCAAACTACTTCATCCCCTCTTGATTTTTTTATCACTGTCGCTCACTTATATCCCTTGCCTTGTGGCATAATCGTTTCGCTATTCTCGAATTTACCTTTAAACTTGGAATTTATTTTTACATTTTTGCGTAAAAATTACTAAAAATTTCTTTTCTTCAATTGATACATTTTTTTTCCTCTGTATAAATACAGCCCTCGAAATAAGTACGCCAGTCACCAAGTTGAAGGTGTTTTCCCGTTGATTTTAAAATTTTTTAAGGAAGTGTACATGATAACTTTCACAAAATTTATTCACAAAAACTAAGAAAATTACAAAATTTTTGTCACTTCTTTTGCATTTATTTTGCCATATTTTACGAGCCACTTCACCCCCGCTCTTGATTTTTATACCACACATAATCGAGAGTATACCTATACTGTGTTTTAGATCAAACAACGAATTTTTACCATTATTAATTTTTTTTTCTATGAATTTTCAAAATGAACGGCAGGTTTTGGGAGAAAATGAAATTTTGAAAATATCATACCTCAACTCCTTCCATTTTTTGGGCATGCTAACCATTATACATGTAAGTCTCATGAGTTCACCTATCACTAGAATAAGGGTGGTGAGATCAATGCGGAACATCTTGTATATCTTTAAAAAATTACAAGAATCATCTAAACACACACATATACACAGACAAAAAAAAATGGAATTGATATGCTTTTGAGTGGCTCATAATGCACGCTTTCTTTATTATTTTGGTTATTGATTTTCCGTTTTTTTTTTTTTTTTTTTTTTCGTTTTAATTTAATCACACTGTATGTTTATTTTACGTCTGGTTTTAATTTAACGTAAGCTTTCATAATATTTTGGTTTCTGTTGAGTTAAACTTTCTTGTGTTATATTCAGAAAGAACAGGAAGAACAACCTGAACTGGTTTATTGATTACAATGGCCGTCATATAATACGAATCTCCTAATCTTACAATTACTATAATGAATTAAATCGTAAACACGATAAAAAGGTAAAATTAAAAAATTGTAAAACGGCTCAAAAAAAGTAGTGTAGGTTGCTTTCTTTTTTAATATCAGTGTTTTTACCCCCTGCAAATCCTGTTTGTATTATTCAATATACGCTATTGAGCTGTGGTAATTTTCCGTTATTGTAATAGCATGTAGAAGGTGTGATTTTGAGAATCAATTTGCATATCAGAATTTTTGTATACACTTATACCGATTAATATTTTGATAACTGTGTTTTTTCTTTACTGCTGGAAATTTCAACCCATAACTGAATACGTACGAGCTTGAAAAGTAAAAATTCAAGCCTGACGATTGCTTGCAAAAAAATATTCCTCGCAACAGTAGGTACATACGTAAAACGTTGGCTTTCAAATTGCTCTTCGAACGTGTATTTGTGTAGTTATAATGTGTAAGCATATATAATCAATGATTAGTTGTTATTTTTTTCGACCAAACCAAGCGATCCGATTAACTTATACTTGACGATTAAATTCGTAAAAATTCATCATCATTCCCTTGTTTTAATCGAGCACGGTTTAGATTTTGTTGTGTATGGTTTTTGTTTGGTTTTTCTTTTGGAGTTTATATTGTTTTTTTTTCGCTTAATAATACATATGAACACGTAGGTACATCACCAACTAAATACGAGGTGTACCAATGAAACCCGAAAATCGCCAGTAATCAGTTGTTTCAATTACATGTACCTTTTTTCAAGCTTTTTGTGTTGCCATGCAACAACCCAAATTGTTGAAGAGTGATTAGGTTTGCTCGTTTGTAGATTTGAAGGAGTAACATTACTTCGCGATGAGGAGTGAATGCTACTTTTTCTGTATGGTTCACAAGACCGCGTCTGCGGGCAGGATGTGGGACAGCTGGGGTGTAGGGGGAAGTCATGTGGAGTACAAATTCCAAACATAAAAAACCTATCATAAAAACTATATTTTCAGGCCTGCGAGGGGGTACAATGGACCTGAAAAGTCGAAACCCTCAAAAAGCATATGTACGGTCTCTACTAAGTCTACATATTAAATTTCAACATCTTAGCTCGTGGGGAGGAATAGCCCTTTTTCAAGGCCAAAATTAAGGAAACCTCTCCTATTTACCTTCCTAATTGACCTAGAAGAATGATTTTTGTATACATTACACAACTTGGGATTGTTTATAGATTGGCTCAAAAAAGTACTATTTTTGAGATTTTGATCCCTTGACACGCCCTCTACCAAATTTGGTACAACTGAATTTTGATCCGGGGTTAACTCTACTCCAGAATATCAAATATGCCGTCAATTTAAGTCTACCTCTCAAATTTGATCGATTTTGGTCGGTATCGAGCTGAGCAAATTATTTTCAACTTTGGAGAAAAAATAAAATAGAATAAAAATAAAAATAAATACCAGATATGGCCAAAAAATGGTCGTAATGGTCCCCTCTCATCTGCCGTAGGTCCATAGTCCGTAATAGCCTGGTTTTCAATGACAATATGACATAGGAAACCTGGCTAAAAGAAGAAAAGCCCAACTACCTTGGATTTTGATCAAACTCATGGAATTGGTTGACTTTGAACCTGAAAATAGGCTGATTTTTGAAAAAAGCTGTTCGCCAAAAAAAGGTGTTTGAGATAATGAATCTCGCTGAATAGTTCATTTTTTGATGAAAATGCTCACTAAATATCGTCACATTTTAGTGGGAAAAATAGTTTTTCTGAATATCGAAAATCACATTTTTTCATTACGATTGAAAGGCCATCTGCTCTAACAAAATTCACACGTATGCAAAGTGGCAAAGAATAAAATTTACAATTGATAACAAGTTTTCAAATTTTTTTTGGAATTAATAATTCACGATGTAAGCAAAATTTTCATTATTTAGAATTGATAAGAATTTTGTGATTTGATGACTTTCTCAATCATCTTTTTTAACAGCTTGAAAATGTGAAAATCTTTATTGTTACGCGAACCATTGATCCCGTCAAAAATTTAAGAACACACTGTTGATTGGATATTTTATTTCCTACAATTTTGCTTCTGCATAATTTATTTCTAGAACGCTTTGTTTTCAAGTAAAATAAAAAAAAATGTTTAGGATCGTGTTAGAAAAAAAAACGATCTCACAATTTTCAACCGAAATCCAACGTCAGCGAACGTCTGGCCAAAAAATGAACTTTCTAGTAAAATTCAGCAGCTCAAATACCATCTTTTCACAGTGCCCGCGGGGGGAGGAGGTTTCAAAAACAAATGTTTTCTGTTTTCTGAGTATGAAAAACTTTTTTTGTTTTAAAAATATCCCTAATTTCAAAACCTAGGATGCTTAGCTTTGGTCTTCTTTGAGATAGAAGCACCTTCACTTATTCCAGCTTGACGGTTATTGGTCAGAAGCTATTCTTTTCCCAGGTAGAAATTTGATCATTGGACAGAAGTTATTATTTCACTAAACAGAAATTTGAAAAAATCTACGTTTGAGATCTTGGCCAATCGGAATAAAATTGTGAATAGGTTGGACAGGAATTAGTCAACAGCGCTCTTAACGGAAAAGTCTTGAAGAATTCTGGACAATTAATTTCGGTAATCCATTTATCTCGCTGGGTGGTCTTGGCTGTGTTGTAGTTGAATTATTGTTCCAAGTATTTCTAAATATTTCTAGAGTCTGCATGGAAGGGTCTTAAATACTACCAATGTTGATCGCTATTTTATGTGGATGAATGTTATCCGTGTTATCACCACAGAAATTCAACCATAGCGCAGCCAAAACTATTCAGCGGGATAAATTGGAATAACTCATGAAAATCAGGCAATATGGCCGCCAGTTGGGTGTCTTATCCTAGGTCCAGTGTCTATATTCTTGCTTAAAACCCCATTCTTGACATGGATATGTCTTAAGGCTGGGAGCCATTTTCTAAAAATGTGTAGTTTTTGATTTCTGATTCGAAGTTTTTGATCCAAAACTCACTATAAAAGATGGTTATGAATGATTTTTGCTCTCTATGCTGAAATAAGACGTGAATATGTCTCATTAAAAAAAATATTAATAAAAATTATAAAAAATAAAAAAAGTTGTAATAAAAATAATCAAAAAACAAAAAAATTTAAAAAATTAAAAAATAAAAAAAAATTAAAAATTAAAAAATTGAAAAAATAAAGAAATAAATAAATGAAGAAATTTAAAAAAATGAAAAAAATTGAAAAATGAAATAATAAAATGTAAGGAGGGTTTATATCGCAATTTTTCGATAAAATGTCGAAATTCATGACAGTTTTATATCAAAATTTATGATTTTAGTTTTCAATTTCGGATAAAAGAGTAATGAATCCATGATTTAAAATTTCTCGCTAAAAGGGAAAAATTCTTAATTTTTTTATGTAAAAATTTTGCCCTCACTTCCCTTGAACATATACTCCTTCCTGTGTAAGCTACCCTTCCCTCATCATTTGAAGAAATTTTGGACCCCCATTCCTCTTTGAAAAAATTCCTCCCGAAAAGACAAGTTTTACTCATGGCTCGTTTTATGTCTCCCTAATTTTCAATGCTGGTGATAACCCTGGACCTGTGAAGTGATAAAGACGACCCATCAGACAGAAAAATTATAAAAACGTAGAATACGGTTTTGTATATTGTAAAAATGCAACCATTATCATTAAATTGTTAAAAAATTTAAAAACCTTCGCAACTTACGTGACGTTGCGAAACAAATTTAAATCCTTCTTGCCTGCACTTTCAAGGTTAGGTAAACAGAAACACGCACATAGCATACGAAATATAAGTTGCATAATTAATACTTAAAGGGGTGTGTTAATTCTCATCAAGACGGGACACCGTGTATATGCATTAACAGCGTAATGTAAAAGAAACAACGAACGTTTCATTAAAATAACTGTACATTTATGCCTTTATGAATAAACGTCGAAAAGTATATTTGCACTAGTTTAGCTCCTTTGAAGCATCAACCAATCAAAGACTGGAAATTGCGACCAAAACATCCGGTAGGTTATTTGTGAATTGGTAAAGCGGTTTACAATTTTTTTCATCTAACCACAAAACAGTACCAACTCGCAAAGAAATATACCTACATTTCAGAAGTTGGCGGGTTTCAGGTAAACACCTCGTATGTTGTTTGAGTTGTTCGTTGGATTTGTAGAGCGTTAACGCTAATTCCACTACGTACCTACCTATCTACCTACTTATACCTACACCCTTTAATACTTAGTACCCGTGTTACAACGTATGTATATAGTTTGATATTGTAAGATTTTGCGCACCTCGCAAATAAATGGACGTGGTTGTAAAATAACACTGCCTACGAAAAGTAAAAGCATATAGTCTACGATCATTTTATAGGCAAGATGTACTGTACCATAACCTAACATAATCCTCGAAAACAAAGATACCTACTTAGTAATTTATATTTAATGAGAAAAAATATAATGTAAAAAATAAGCCCGGAAAAACATTTTTTTTCAACTTATAATCCCTCAAAAATTAATCAAGTAGATATTTCTTTCAAATTTTAACGTTGATTCAAAAAAAAAAAAAAAAAAAAACTTCAAAATCAAAGTTTTTTTATTATATATTTTTAATTCAGATGACTTATTCAGATGACTTTATGAATAATAACTTCAGAAATACATAAGCAATAGATCACTCCAACAATATTTTTTTTTAATCCCAATTGCAATTTCACATTAAAAATATACTTTATGCGAAAAGCTTTTTAAAAAAAAAGATACACGATTGAATTCTTCAAATGTCTGTAAATATCACAAAGCTATTTTCGCGACGATTCGGAAATCTAATAAAATTGCATAGCTTAATCTTAATTTTATTTTCAGGCTGACCCCTCGTGTGTTGACCCAGAAAACCCCAGTGGAAGTATAGCAAATTTGAGTGAAATTCAAATCAATAACACATCACTACCTAGTCTTGAACTGCAGTATGCGTCCAATTCAACTCTCAGTTCGTTCGAATCAAGCGAACACGCATCATCCGAAGGTAATTCTAAAACTCAAGCATGAATCTAACATGATGAAAATTTAAGGAATATTTTCAATTTAAGCAATTGTTCGATTTTATTCGAAATTACGATATCTTTCTTCCATAAATTTTATTCGTTGTTCAATTGGAATTATACGTAACAAATAAGTGTGTTATCGATCATTTTATACTAATGATATTTTATTCTTCCAAAATTTTATTTTAAAATAATAACATATCGATAAAAGATCAATTCAAATTTACTAATTAAAACTTCCATTTTCATTGACCAATAAAACACAAATATATTTTGTCTTAGTTTGTTGATGTAGGCAATTTTATCAACATGTGAAAATAATTTCATTGAATTTTTCCCCTTCAATCCACACATAATTTTAATGATTCGAAAAATAATGAATTTTACAAAAAAAAGGGTCTTTCATTTTCATGAATAGAGCAAAAAAATGTGTTTTATTTTTTCACATTTACTTTTTTTGAAATTTTTCCTTCCATAATTCGCTAAGGTATGTTAAATTTTAATTATAAAATAATTAAATTACAAAAAAAAATACTTATCATTGAAATTGAAATAATATTCGACAAAAAATATCAATAAACAAAAAATTGTAAAATAACTTTATTATATTTTATTTTTTTAAATTAATTTTTGTAACCATTTATTCCAAATATCAATGAGTGATCAGTATTATCAATTAAAATTCCATATGGTATTGTACAATATGATTTTTTTTATTATATATTTGATCAATGCTATATCATAATTTATATAGCTTATCATTTTCATTTTGTTTTGTTCATTTGTTTCATTTTTTTATACCTATAATAATGAAAACGATAAGCATACAATAATGTTTAGGCCTAGAAAAATTCGTTTATTTTTTTTTTCTATTTTTAATGCGTTTAACGCTTCGTTGTGTTAGTTTTAAGATTTTTATTTATACCATATTAATTTTACATTTTTTAAGTTCTTTTATCGAGTGATTACAAGCAAAACAACTAAAATGTCTCATTTTTTGAAACCTGTTTTGCACGTCTACTACATTACTATCTACGGGTAATATCTTCATCGACCAACGTAAATTTAAAAATAAAAAAAAACAACCAACTAACTACCCACATGATTTTCATCTCAAGGAGCTCGTGTAATCCAGAATACCATCTCTATTGCATGAACATAATATCCACAACGAAGTTTTACCAGTTGGTAATTAATGATGAGTTGGTGTCGAGCTATCTCAACTTTTGATTTTGATTTATGATTTTTTCAACACCGAATCTTTTCCAAAACTATTACTTTACTTTTTGACGTGGTATCTAGCATACTTGTGAGTATCTAAATAGTCTTACCGGTTCAGCGTAATAAAATCACGTTAATGTTACCGATGAAAAATTAATTTTATATTTCAACCGAACGCGAGCAACGTTGATTTTTTTTCTCCATTAAATAACCGCTTCTGTGTCCATCAGTTCAATTGAATTTTATTATCGTAATGAAAAAAAAAAAAAAAAAAATCCAAACATTAAATTCGAAATAATTTTATAGATATCTAAACTTAAAATAGCAAAATATTTACAACTCGAGCTGCTTAGCTTTAAAATAAATAAAGAACGTATAAGATATAAAACGATGTCAAAAAGACAAAGACACGTATACTTTTATCGATATTTTCAGACAAATTAATAAACCATTTTTTTTTATTATTGATTTTTAAAACAAAGAAAAACACGTATATTATTTTATTATAGGTATAGTTTTGCCCTACGCGAAGAAAAAGAGTACAATCAAAACGGATTTCGATTATTTGTGAATTTTCTTTTGTAGCACACCATCAACGACCAATTTTCCACGCTCCACTGCGCATAAACTCTTCTTTCATTGAATTGACCACAAATATTGTGAAAATATTTCCAGATGAGGGGGAGTGTATAACAGCATTTATTGTCTCATACAACGATCGGAGAAACGGTTGCAGGTCAGTGCTCTCGTTCGTCATTCCAATTGGGTACCTCTCAGGTATTAAGGCATTATTTAGAAAATGAAGCCACTGACAACTTCACGATAAAGCATCCAGCGTGTATACAACGTGTACAGCGCAGCGTACATAGACATATACAGACAGAAGCTGAACACCAAGGCTATTGCCTTAATATTTTCTTTTATTATTATTTTTTTCTCAGCAACTACCACGCTTTATTTTTGAGGTGACCGTAGGCTCGAAGAGATTTTTAATGCACTTTAATGTATATAGGATAGATAGAAGAAGTATGTATAAGAAACCTATACATCGATGGTATAAAATAAGATCAAACGTGATGGAACGATGATCGATGTTTCGCGTATTTTGTTATATTTATACTACGTGTATTCGTACCTGAGTATACGCCGGATACGTGCAACATCATTGCAAGGTTTTCATGCTTATCTACGCATGCCTTTGAAGATTTTTTTTTTCCCAACAGAAATCGTAGGTACTGTAATCAGAAAATTTAAATGTCTATGTATAAATAATCCGGTCTAACCAAGCCTATTCCTAACCATGAGAGGAATAAGGTGCCAGGCAGCTATGTCAATCATACTTTATATCATGACACGTATCAATCAATACCGGGTCGAATAAATATCACCAGTATCACGATCCTCTGTTTGCTTTTTTAGCCTAATTTTCTACGATATATTGTCAATGAAAGCCAGGCTATTATGGTCTATCAACCTACGTCGGATGTGGGGCGGAGGGGAGGGGGGGATACATCAAAAAATCCGTTTACAGGTCTTAAAAGACCATTCAAAACTATTTTTGGCTATGTTAGATATTTTCAATCATTTACTCTGCTCGATACAGACCAAAAATCGCTCCAATTTGGTCATGGGGTTCAGTTTGGAGGCAAATTAGATATACAAGAGTACGGATGGCCTTGGGTCGAAATTCAGTTACATTCAAACTTGAAGGAGAGAGTGCAGAAAGGCAAAAATCCCAAAAATTGTTTCTTTTTCGAGCCACTCGATAGAAAATATAAAATTGTACAACATATCGAAAATGCAGTCTCCTAGGTCAGTTAGGAAAGCAGATATGAGGATTTTCCCCATTTTTAGCCAGATGCTCTGTCATACTGTCGATGAAAACCGGGGATGAAATGGAGATTATCAACAAAATCCGTTTTAAGGTTTTTCAGAACACCATTACGACTATTTTTGACCATGTCAAAAATTTATTTTTATTGTATATATTTTTCGCGCGAATTTTAAAAATTATTTGCTCAACTCGATACAGAACAAAATCAATCAAATTCGGGGAAAGGCTTCAGTTGACCTACCATTCAACATTCAAAATTGGGGATGACCTCGGGTCAAAATTCAGATGTGCCCAAATTTGGAAGAGGGGGTTTTGAGGGGAGAAAATTGCAAAAATTTTTCCAATTTAAACCAACCAGTTGAAAATCAAATGTTGAATAACATATACAAAAATCAGCTTCCTAGGTCAATTAGGAGGGGAGATATGAGGGTTTCCCCCTAATTAATCTAGAAAAAAGCCTTGTTCCTCCCCTATTTCTCCTCCAAACTGAGTTGAGAAGTTGAAATTTGTTATGTACATTTAGTAGGAGCTCTACATATGCCTTTTGGGGGATTTCGATTTTTCAGCTCCATTGCACCTCCTCGCAGCCTTGAAAATGTAGTGTTTTGGTAGATTTTTCCAATTTTATGAGTTCCTTCCTTTCATATCTTCCCTTCTAAATAGAGTTAAGAAGTTTAAATTTGGTACGTACATTTAGCAGAAGCCCTAAAAGTGCTTTTGGTGGTAATTTCAGCCCCTTTGCGCCTCCTCACAGCCCTAAAAATGTAGTGTTTTGGTCGATATTTCTAATTTTTTGAGTTTGTTCCTCGCATAACTCTCCTTCAAATTAATCTAAGAAGTTCAAAATTGGTACGTAAGTTTACTAAACGCAGGCGTGCAACGAAGTCAACTTTCAGGTGGTGGATGGGGGGAGGGGTGAAAATGAAAAATTTGCCAACTAAAATCTATCAACTTTTTTTTTTCAAGGTGAAATACATGGACTATTTTTGAGGCTCAAATTCACAAAATTTTGCGAGGGCGCAATTTTGAAAAGATCGTGTTTTTTTTTACATCAAAAGTGTCTTTTTATGAGTTTTAAATTCGTGTTGATAAGTTAGCGCAGTTAGCACAATTTTTCCCTTTTTTTTCTCAACCATAGATAATTTTTTACCAACTCTTCACAATTTAAAAGTTTTTTATCAAATTTCTCAGCTGATGGGGGAACGCCCCGCATCCCCCCACCGCAAAGCGACGCCCCTCAGTATAAGTTCAAGATGTGTGCTTTTTGGAGGTTCGACTTTTCAGTTTTCTTGAATAATATATCCAAAAATCAGCCTCCTAAGCCAATTAGGAGGGGAGATATTAGGGTTCCCCTTTTGACTTGAAAACATGCTGTTCCTCCTTTATCTTCCCTCCAAATTGGACTAGGAAGTGGAAATTTGGTATGTAGACTTGGTAGAAGTCATAAATATGCTTTTTGAAGATTTCGACTTTTTAAACTTATTGCGCTCCTTACGGTCCCCAGAATGTGACTTTTTAATTAGGTTTCCTTATTTTTTGACTTTATTTCGGGTATATCTCCCCTTCAAATAGTGCTAAGGAGTTGGCATTCGGTATGTAGATTTAGTATCGGTCCCAGGTACGGATTTTGAAGGGGTCAGCTTATTCATTCCACTATCTACATTAGGGTGGGTCAAAAAAAAACGATTATTTTTTTTTCACTTGGTACCCTGAAAAACTGGTTGGTAGACATGTCAAAAAAATTC